>NQII01007771.1:0-119339 GCA_002778355.1 Clitarchus hookeri | reverse complement strand
ATAATAATTTTTAATAATAATTTTTATTAATGTTTTTTAAAATTGTATTAGTAAATTTTTTTTTTTTTTGTATATACTTGGGATTTTGTGGGATTTTTTTTCGGTTTTCAAAATCAAAGATCACCGAGTCAATGGAAAATGTGAAGGTAAATGTTACCGATATCCAACATTGTGGACAAGATGGCCGCTGACCGACCGGAACGACATAGCATGAAGAGCTCCAACGCTCCATGCCAGACGCCGATGTCCCCAAACGAAGATAACCATTCTACCGATGGGATTGTCATCAAACGACTGCCACCTCGAGTCCATCTCACCTGACCTGGGTCATCGGACAGACGGAACGTCGAAAATACCATACATTTCAACGCGCCGCTCAGTCAAATTCGGGAACCCCAGCAGTGTACCTCATACTATGTTCAGCCCGTGGAACCCCCCTTTTTTTCGTTACATTTGTTGTGATGACCCGGCCACATGATGGCCTGTCTTCACAAAACCATGGTCCCTCTAATAAGGATCGGCTATCAAGACCTCGATGTTAAGAGCCTCCCAAAGCTCTCCCCTCCACTCCACTCTAATAAAATTTATTCAGCTCTGAACGGGAAGTTTAATGTCAATAGTTTAGCAGAAAAAATTTTCGCCGCCAGATAGCACTGGTGTTGCATGTAAACCGGTATTTCCTACTTTTTTTTGTAGACAAATGACATAATTGCAGTATTCATAAAATAGATCTTACCATGTAAACTATTCCGTTTTATAGTGTGTCAGAACCTACGTAAAGCACAAAATGTGTTACTCGCTCTAGAGAACGAAAATTTAAAGAAATATGTGTACATATTATTTAAAATTATGTCGTTAAATGTGGTTTAGCAGAACGGTGAGTTATGCAATTACTTTATATAAATGTGTCAACATAATCAAAAAAGTCCATCTTGTACGTTTTTTCAAGGAAAGCTATATTTCGCAAGTAAAACAACGCAAGTGTTCGTGTATGGAGTATGACATCTTCTAACGTCCTTGAATATACCGTGGAAAAATATTCTCCAAAGTTTAAACTGCTTCGATGGAAGTGTGAACTACGAAGACTTTAAGTAAATACTATTTATCTTAACAGAATGGATCAGCATACCGTGTTAAGTTGTAAAACATTTTTTTTTCAAGTTATTTGCATTATTTTGAAAGACCTGCAATACAACGAGGACCATCAGTTTTGGGATTGTTATTTACGAAACGGCATTCGTGCTAAGTGACCGTAGTAGACGTATTTATGACTGCATTTGAGTTATTAAAGACTAATGCAGTAATAACAAATAGAGTTGATCCTATGAGTAAATGTGCGTGGCCTTTCAATTACCTCTTGCGGGTTTTAGCTCTTTGCATACATACACGTGCATATTTATAAACGTTTGCAAGGGTATATGTGCCGAATAAATTAAAGAGATCCATATTTTTTCCTAGCTCCTGTCGTGGTTACCCGCACGATCAGCGAAGAATTTTGTAGCTGAGGGTGAAGGAAATTAACGAATCCAAAGCGAGGAAATACTGCTGCCCGCCTACAACCCACCAAAGTGGTTACCAGCTNCCTACAACCCACCGAAGTGGTTACCAGCGGAAGAAACGTGCGGCAAAACTCGCCTCTCACAGCGGGCCTTGCACTTGGTGCAGGTGGCAGAGGAACAATGTTCTCTCCCCTGTGGTGCAGAAGCGTGATCTATAGCTGCAATACTCGGCGTTCTGGTCTCATGGTGCCCAGCAGCGCCAAACCAAGATCGTATCAGTTCTACAGTTCCCCACATATGCTTATTTACTTATAATCATCATTGTTGTCGTTTAATAATCTCGCCTCTCTTTCCAAACCCGTTTATTGCCATCGCGCGAACAGAAGGACGGGTTACACACTAAGATAACGTAAGCTCACGGCTGAAAACAACACACGACTGTACGGCTTACACCGGCTGGTAAGCTGTGTTTCAGGCCTCATTCCTGTAGACAGGGGTAGAGGATTTTTTATAAAGTTTTGAACGTGTCCAAAACGGCAAACGACCGAAATTTTTCTCGGGGCCACCCGTTTCCCCCACCGTTTCATTCTGTTGATTCTTGTTCGTGGACGTTGTTTTGTGTAATCCAATCGAGGGGTTGAAAACCGCCGTCCTGTGTATCTTCTTACCATAGGTGTCGTCTCGTCCATGGTTGCTTCTTTGCATACGGAAGTTTAGCTTCACTCGGGATTTTGAGGCCTTTGGAATTCAAAAAATGAGTGATACATTTAGTCTTCTATACCACACTGCGTTAAGCATTCATGCACTTTGTGTATTGTGATTTTCAGCAAATTAAAGAAATTATACCAAAATACCCGCAAATAACGAATGTCAAAATCATAATTGCACTGTTTTTAGAGCACACAAATAATGAATATATATATATATTTTTTTTTTTTTTTTTTTTTTTTAAACCAAATAAAGTGTTATAAGGTACGTAAAAATATCAATGTATTCTCACATCTTTATTGGAAACTTGTTTTTAACTTCTGCTAACCATTTCTTCGTACGAACGTAAGATGTGCCTTCCAGGTTCCTTTGTTAAAATTTTTGTAAATAATTAGGTTTATTTTTATTTAGGTTCTCCGAGAACATGAGTAGAATGATATAGCTGACTTTGGCGCAAAAGCACGGGACACAGCCGCCAGACGCTGAACGTCGCCATTGTGAATTTCCCTTTTTTTCCCCTTTTTCTCTCAAAATTTCCCGTTTTTTTCCCTCAAAAGCACTGATTCACCATTTGCATAGAACGATCCCCTTATCCGCAAAAACGATCCAGTGAAAGGAATTTGGTGGTATAGTTTTTAACATTTTACCTTGACCTTTAATCTTGAACTTGGATAACCTAAAGCCAAAAAAATACAAACAAAATTTTAAAAAATTAACAAAAATTTAAAATAAAGGAAAACATTATATTGATGACTCCGACAATAATATTGGATGCCAGTGACCTTGTATCCAATGACCTTGAAAACAAAAACTCAAGAAAAATTGTAAAAATTGAGCAAATTCACAAAAGTCGGCAAGCCCATAAATGTTACTGGCTACAACCGCCATATTTGAAGCATGTAACATTGATCCTGTGCCCATTACATTCAAAGACTTTCAAACCAAAAAATTTGCTAAATTATTTTTAAAAAACCCTCAAAAAATGTAAAAACTAGTAAAATTAATTTTTAAAAATTCCAAATTTTATTTAAAAAAAGGTATTTACAAAATAGTAAAAATTTTAATTTCGAATATTTTCACTTAGAGAGATCGGGGGACTTTAACCAACCAGCTACCATTATATATCGTCACCCAATCGCCATATTGAATCCCAATGACATTAAACTTGACCTTTGAACTCGACACTATAATCTTGTATGACATTAAATCACAAAATTCTCCAAAAATTTAAAAATTAATAACTCCAAAAATTTATAAACTATTTTAAAACAATATTATTAAAATATTTAATAAAAACTTACATTTCCGGAGGTTTCATTAGCACCATGTCCAGCAGACGACTGACGGTCGCCAATGTTTCTCATTGGTTAATTAGTCGGTTCCCCTCTACTCCCTCCACGAATGTTCTTCATTGGTTGACTACTTGTGCTCGCTTCACTACTCCACCCCCAAAAATCGTTTTATATTGGTTGATTGCTCACGCTCGTTAGACCCGCCACCAATTTTTCTCATTGGTTAATCAGTCGACAGGCATCCGCCCCCCCCCCTCACCTTTGATCATTCTGTCGAATGCACTCCACACACCATATTAATTTTTTCGTTTCTCATTCATTTTAATTTTCATCACGTAAGTGACGCTAGTGTATTAATGATCGATTTCACCACCAGACCAGTTGCCGATTTACCCACCATGCTGGTTGTCGACCTTGACCTTGACCCTAGGTGACCTTAACCCAAAACATATAGAAAAACCCAGAAAAAGAAAAAATTCCAACAATCTAGGAAGAAATTACATTATTGACAATGGCTACTATCTTGGATTCAATTTTTCTTAGTCACCTATCCATCATGCTCAGTCATTCCTACTCATCTGTTCTCCATCCACCACCTTCTATTTTATCCATGCTTTGTTATTCCATGTCAGCCATCTTAGTCTCCATCACTAACACTATCATACATAACATCGTCGGCATGTATCCGACATACTAATTCTCTATCATTCCATGCCAGCCATCTATGATTTCATTTGTTTAAGCTACTAGGCGAGCCGACGAAACAAACATTCTTTCATGCTCTGTCATGCCATGTTCACCATCTTTGATTTCGTTTTTTCTTAGTTAGCTTCCTTTGATTCCCTATCATTCCTATTTGATTTAGTCTCAGTCCATCTTATTAGATTTTATTCGTGCTATGCCATTCCGCCTTGATTTAGTATCCTGTTGATTACTCGGTCCCCTCTCGAACCACCATATTAGATTACATCACTTCTGCAATATTTGATTATAACATATAAATCTTGTCCTTTAAAAATCACGATCTTCCATTTAGTTCGTCATTTGTGTTTACTAGAAAAAATAACTCTGGTGTATTAGAGCAGGACNTAAAAATCACGATCTTCCATTTAGTTCGTCATTTGTGTTTACTAGAAAAAATAACTCTGGTGTATTAGAGCAGGACGTCTGTTAATTGATTGATTGTCCTTTTCTTAATTTGATCCAGTTATGGACATATGTCTTTCGTACGAACAAATTTATTCCCAAATACATAATCTTTTAAAATGCCCTTGAATGATAGTTTTTTTTTTTTTAGGTTGAATCGATTCTAAGTGGAGTCATGAAGGAAGGGGAAGGCGAAGGTTGAGTCGAGCCAGGCCAGACCTGCTTCAGTTCAGTATATGGTGAAGATAGGTCCTACATAAATGTTTACAAGCCCGGTCCTGCTCTAATACACCAGAGTTATTTTTTCTAGTAAACACAAATGACGAACTAAATGGAAGATCGTGATTTTTAAAGGACAAGATTTATATGTTATAATCAAATATTGCAGAAGTGATGTAATCTAATATGGTGGTTCGAGAGGGGACCGAGTAATCAACAGGATACTAAATCAAGGCGGAATGGCATAGCACGAATAAAATCTAATAAGATGGACTGAGACTAAATCAAATAGGAATGATAGGGAATCAAAGGAAGCTAACTAAGAAAAAACGAAATCAAAGATGGTGAACATGGCATGACAGAGCATGAAAGAATGTTTGTTTCGTCGGCTCGCCTAGTAGCTTAAACAAATGAAATCATAGATGGCTGGCATGGAATGATAGAGAATTAGTATGTCGGATACATGCCGACGATGTTATGTATGATAGTGTTAGTGATGGAGACTAAGATGGCTGACATGGAATAACAAAGCATGGATAAAATAGAAGGTGGTGGATGGAGAACAGATGAGTAGGAATGACTGAGCATGATGGATAGGTGACTAAGAAAAATTGAATCCAAGATGGTAGCCATTGTCAATAATGTAATTTCTTCCTAGATTGTTGGAAGTTTTTCTTTTTCTGGGTTTTTCTATATGTTTTGGGTTAAGGTCACCTAGGGTCAAGGTCAAGGTCGACAACCAGCATGGTGGGTAAATCGGCAACTGGTCTGGTGGTGAAATCGATCATTAATACACTAGCGTCACTTACGTGGTAAAAATTAAAATGAATGAGAAACGAAAAAATTAATATGGTGTGTGGAGTGCATTCGACAGAATGATCAAAGGTGAGGGGGGGGGGCGGATGCCTGTCGACTGATTAACCAATGAGAAAAATTGGTGGCGGGTCTAACGAGCGTGAGCAATCAACCAATATAAAACGATTTTTGGGGGTGGAGTAGTGAAGCGAGCACAAGTAGTCAACCAATGAAGAACATTCGTGGAGGGAGTAGAGGGGAACCGACTAATTAACCAATGAGAAACATTGGCGACCGTCAGTCGTCTGCTGGACATGGTGCTAATGAAACCTCCGGAAATGTAAGTTTTTATTAAATATTTTAATAATATTGTTTTAAAATTGTTTATAAATTTTTGGAGTTATTAATTTTTAAATTTTTGGAGAATTTTGTGTTTTAATGTCATACAAGATTATAGTGTCGAGTTCAAAGGTCAAGTTTAATGTCATTGGGATTCAATATGGCGATTGNTTTAATGTCATACAAGATTATAGTGTCGAGTTCAAAGGTCAAGTTTAATGTCATTGGGATTCAATATGGCGATTGGATGACGATATATAATGGTAACTGGTTGGTTAAAGTCCCCCGATCTCTCTAAGTGAAAATATTCGAAATTTAAATTTTTACTATTTTGTAAATACCTTTTTTTTTAAATAAAATTTGGAATTTTTAAAAATTAATTTTACTAGTTTTTACATTTCTTTAAGGGTTTTTTTAAATAATTTAGCAAATTTTTTGTGTTTAAAGATATTGAATTAATGGGCACAGGGTCAGGGTTAAAGATTGAGGCCAAGGTTACTTGAAACCGTGATAGCGGTCTTAGTCAGTAATGTAAAGTGCTCACGGATTTTTATGAGTTTACTCAATTTTGAACATTGTTCTCGAGTTTTTCTTCAAGGTCATTGGGGATAAGATCGCTGGCATCCAACGTGGTGGCCCGGAGTCTTCAATGTAATAGTTTCCTCGATTTAAAATTTTTATTTTATATATTTTTTTTTAGCTTCTGGTTCATTCTACGTCAAGGTCAATGTCAAGGTCGATGGTAAAATACGATCCCACCAAATCCTTCTAATGGCTCGTTTTTGCCAATAAGGAGATCATTCTTTGTAATTAGGGGTGTCGGTGTTTTCTGAGGGATAAGGAGGAAATGTTAAGGGAAAAGCAAATTTTAAGGGGAATAAAATTAAATTTTTTAGCGACAGATAGTTAATTTCTAGGGAAAAAAGGAAATTTCGAGAGGATAAAGGAAAAAAAAGGGTATTTGAAGATGGCGGTGGTCGGCGCCTGGTGCTTGTGCCCTGTGCCCTTGCGCCAAATTCGGTTATATCATTCTGCTTACATGAAATTTTTATAATGACATGTGATCTTGCAGAAATTATGGTATCTAATTATTTGTTGGCTTGAAATTACATGGCATGTAATGCCAACAAGACGAATAGTATTGGACAAAGTTGAAAATTAATGACCTTTAATTGCTGTACAAAGCCATTAATTCATAACCTTGCGTTATGAAGAGAACGTATTAGCTGCCTTTGCCAGAGATGCCTCCGTTGCTCTTGCGTGTTTACTCTGTGGCCCGCTGTCTCTGGAGGAATGTTTTTTTTTACTCAGGTTGGTAACTTCAATGCTAATAGTTTCGCAAACAAAATTTTTCGCCGCCAGGAAGCTCTGGCGTTTTATGGGCTCCAGATTGTCTCCTTTTTTGTACGTAAAAAAATTGTATAATAGTAATTGTCATAAAATAAATATAACTGTGTGAAATATTCTAGTTTTTATTGTACTCCAACCTACTTAAGGACTAAACTTTGTTCTACTCACTAAAGTGTAAATTTAAGGAAATATATCCATAAAAAACACTCTGTCGTAAAACTGAATTATTTAGCAAAACGCTACAACGGAACAAAAAAAGTAATTTTGATAACAGCGAACTTTATTTTGCACTTAAAAAATCGTATTTTCTTCATAATGAAATTAATATGTTTACAAATTCTTGGTGCAAATAACAATTCTATTTTTACTGTCTGCGCTTGTAGACACTAATGGAGTCGTGCATAGGAGTTATAAAATAAAGTCAATAGTGTATTTATTATTTTTTGGCAGCTGTAAGTATATATCACAATTCGGACTGAACACAAACTTTTACATCACCGCCAGCTTTAAAACGACCTATTTAAAACACCACCGCGTATTGCGGGCCGAAATTTTCCTTATACCGAACTCTCCCATAAATAGTATCGTGTTCTTCCCAAACTGAGTAGAATAAACCTTATCTCGGGTCAGTGGCTCGAAGATGGCTGCCACCCGAGCCATATTCCAATTTGCCATTTAAGACCGCAAATAGACCACGTCATCAAGCTATGAAAATAAGTGTTTCGTGGTTTACGATTCAAAATTATTAAGTAATTTTTCATTTGGCTTAGTGTTCTTACCGTCAGTAAATAAGTCAATGAAGTATATTATATACCTTTCACATTTTACTTTGTTCATAAATGAGCCTTATCCTCGTATTGATGTATGTCACATTTGATAAAATTTTAATAAACTAAACGTAGCTTTTATAATTTGATATTTTATTTGACTTGAGAAAAAAATATACATGTAGAATTTACGAATGAANTACTAAACGTAGCTTTTATAATTTGATATTTTATTTGACTTGAGAAAAAAATATACATGTAGAATTTACGAATGAAATCACAATTTATTTACATTCCTTTTATTGCGCGACACAAATTCCAGTCTTCCATCATGCAGTGCACCAAATTCATCAGCCTAAATAACCGATGTTCGAAATTTACAGATGGCGAATTCGAACGCAGCTGAAGTTTGATATGTGGGGAACGGAAATAGTGGGGAGTAGGTTTCCTCTAATCACGNAGAGTGGTGAGTAGGCTTCCTCTAATCACGTCCTTTTTTTGATTCGCTCATGTTCCAATTTCGTTGCCCCACTTTTCCGGGCTTAATATGCCGGACACGCATTTTAGTCAACCACTTCCCGTTCGCATTCGTCAATATATCGCTGCGAAGTGGCGAACATTTTAATCATTCATGATCAGACGCGGTAGTGTACGCAAATTATTGTACATTATTGCTAGCTAGTACCCTTGCATACTGCCGGCAAAGTTGTTAAGGGGATGGCTAGTATATTACAAGCGCATGGGACATAAACGAACTTTCAAGACGTTAAGTGAAGTGTACGTGTTTTTGGAGACAAGCATAGAAAAAAAACATGGAAAGCATACTACACCACGATATTTTCCAACTGTGTCAGCAAATATACTTAAATGATCAGTCGTATTTTTCACCCCAGCTTCTGCGAGTGTCTGTAGAACGCCATGGCCATTGGTCACTGCGTTGTTTGAATTCAATTTCAAATGTGTGCTCATTTTAATGTATGCTTGTCTGTGATTAGCCAAACTCAAGACTTTGGTGTATGGTTCTAGTTTCCGATTATTTCTACTGTGAGAAGTTGTAACTTCGTCGTGTAGGGCCTATACTCAGATTTGAGTAAAGGCGATGGAAAACATTCTAAGTTTTTTTTTTTTTCGTAATCCCCTTAACACGACCACATGACTCCTAAATTAACCTATGGTTGTATATGAATACATATTTCTTTTTCTGTTTAATCGAACATGAACCAATAGAGTATGGCACCTAGCTATAAAACATGCAGAACTCGACAAGTAACACACACACACCAACAGAATTGCGAGAAAAGTACGCCTTATATTGCGTACGAAAGACGAATGTGTATGTTTGGTAATACCGCAAAATATTTTGCTACAGTTTACACATTTAAAAATTAAATAAATACGATTTTAGAAAGCACATTTTGCAAGACACTCTTTGTCAATTAGGGCAAATNTAAAAATTAAATAAATACGAATTTAGAAAGCACATTTTGCAAGACACTCTTTGTCAATTAGGGCAAATTGCTATTTTTGCATGTAAGGAAATATTGGTACTAATGTTAAACATTTTTTTAATAATTAATTTTATGTACATTTATAATATGATAGTGGTGTTTAAGTGAGAAGTTTTTTTTACAAGCGCTTGTTCAGTAACTAAGACTAGGACTGTTCACAGCAGCTCTTGTCTAGCACTTGCGCATGCGTAGCACGCTAAGAGCGCTGCTAAGGCCAATTTTACTCAGTTTAGGAACAAAGCGAATTTTTTTATGGGAGAGTTTGGCATAGGGAAAATTTCCGCCGCTAGGTAAGCGCTAGTNTGGTGTTTAAGTGAGAAGTTTTTTTTACAAGCGCTTGTTCAGTAACTAAGACTAGGACTGTTCACAGCAGCTCTTGCCTAGCACTTGCGCATGCGTAGCACGCTAAGAGCGCTGCTAAGGCCAATTTTACTCTGTTTAGGAACAAAGCGAATTTTTTTATGGGAGAGTTTGGCATAGGGAAAATTTCCGCTGCTAGGTAAGCGCTAGTGTTCCGAAGTGTTCAAATTTAATTAAAATTGTAATCTACGTGAATAATAAAAGAGAAAGATTTAACTTAGTTAAGTAGTTATTTTATATTTTATTTATGATTATTGCAATTATTTTGTTTTTTAACTTGGAAAATAGAAAAAATTCTGTACACAATGCAACACTAGCGCTTACCTAGTGGCGAAAAATGTTAGTTGACAAACAAAAAGCATCGAGCTTCCCAACCTGAGTAGAATGGTCCTCGGCGATGTGTGTACTGCTTCTGAAATACTGCCTCGTGACGTCACTTTGTCTTAGCAAATGGAAAATATAAATTTCCACCTCATCACGTGAACCTACAGTTATGCAAATAAGTTCCTTCATGTTTTATTTTGCAGACCTTTGGGTGTTTCGCAATGTATTTCCCTCGGATATGGCTGCTAACTTCAAAACTATAAGTTTCTCGTTTCTCTATGATTACTAACAGGTTAACAATATCGCATATTTTCCAAAGACTACTGTAATAATAACAATAGTTTAGCTAAAAAAAAGTAGGCATTTAAGTTCCTATTTTTTTTCGTATATATTTGGGGCATTTTGTGCTTTTATAACACGACATCGATATTAATATGAATAAAATGTCATATCAGTGGAAAAATACATTTTAACACAGTATACGATATTTTTGAGCAAATATTGTGCCAAAAAAATTTCTAAAAGTCAAATTGACATGGAAAGTTTTCTTCGAAATCCTTCCCTTAGGTAGCCTTTAACAAGGGTTTAAATTATGACTATTTTGAAAATGAATTTGTTTTTAAACTTAGAAAGATACTACAGGGTAACCACACACAGTGACTCTCCAGTAAAATTCTTTATGCATTACTGGTTGTTTCAAGTATTATTTTCTCCTGTGCAAGAACATATTATTTGTGTACTCTCTACATTGCATAAAATAAAAAACAAATTTTATTCTTCTGTAACTCACGCCTTTAAAAAAAATATTTTTTGTGCTTTTATTAAATTACTATTAGATACCGTAACACAAAATCATATCATATGCTAAAAATATAAAATATTTTTTTTTTTTAACACTTTAACAGCGTTGATTACGGTGCTCAGAGAGAATTGCGGTTAGCGAGTGAGGTTTAGTGACCCTACGCTACCCAGCGTCATGAACCAGGAAGCGAAATTGTAATTGTTCTAAAATTATACGGAGCATCGGCCAGAGTGACGGGGCGTCCAAGGACCCGTGGTTACACTGCACGGGCGCGAGGAGAACCAGCTCCCGAACAGGTATCGCCTCGTTTCGTAACACGCTCTTACACATTCAAGGCCACACGAAATTGAGACTGATCATTTTCCCCCTAATTTGTTTTTTTTTTNTCGTAACACGCTCTTACACATTCAAGGCCACACGAAATTGAGACTGATCATTTTCCCCCTAATTTGTTTTTTTTTTTAATCGCCCATTGTTCGTCGACTTGCCGCCGAGCACGCCCCGCCGCGGAAAGGCTGTCGGGGAGCTCCGTGAATACCGAATTAACTGGAAGTTTTCGACGCTGCCGTAAAAGGGAACGACCGGTTTGCTAAGCTGAACCTAGGTTTCTAGTCCAGACCAGAAGTGCGTGTGTGTAATTTTGTCCGCGTTATTTTTAGTCGATGCTTGTCTCTCGTCGTGCATGGATCCACACGTCGCAGAGACTATGTTAATATGTAGACTGTTCACGGTTAATTGAGCGTTTTTCGAAAACCGTGCGTAAGATCCAATCTTTCTCTTCATTTTGTATCATTCCGAAATATGTAAAACTAATATTCGCATGGGCCTAATGACTTAATACATGCGTCGNTTCTCTTCATTTTGTATCATTCCGAAATATGTAAAACTAATATTCGCATGGGCCTAATGACTTAATACATGCGTCGATAAAATGAGAACGGAAAATTTTTTAAGTTAAATGTGCTACATATGTACAGATTGGTATAGTCTATTCGCGGTTTCTTCATACTTTTTTGATTCAAACCTTTAAAAAATCACCCCATGTATAACGTGTTCGTTTGTTTACCATGTATCACCAGCATTTTATACTTGTGTTCTCGTATAAGTATCTAATTATGGTTAAAAATCTGACATTTATTTATATTACATCTACAAGTTATAATATTCCATATTTAATTAATATGAATAGAAATAGAAATTTCATATGTATGTTGGTAATGCCAAGTGAGTGATAGTTCTCATGCAAAATATTATTACAATGAGTGAGGCACGAATGCGGTGCGTTGTTCCTTTGGTGTACTTTAATACACTCGTTTGATCATTGTTTGCATGAGGCGGAAGAATATCCTGAAAGTAGAACTTTGGCAGCGCTTCAGGAAAGTTGGAAGCGACCGTGAATGGACTATACACTTTTGACACGCGCACTTTCCCTTGCACCTGACATGCTGCGAATTCAAACATTACGCTTGCAACATAACCTCAATATTTAGAACCAGTTTGCTTATTTCGCTGCCAACTTAACTATGAGTCAACGTGCATGTGGGTACGGTAGTAAACACTACATGCAGTTAACGGCAGTGAATTTTCTCGAAGAATAGTTCCAAAAGTGCTCAAACTTTACAGCGAATGACCTATAGTTGCTTTTACGGGTGCCGCCTAACTAGGACGCCAAACAGTCAAAAGAATTTTAATAAAACGAAGTTTTATTGAAAAGCGCACAACGTGTCTGTGGGATGCCCACTTATGAATACAATTTAAGAAACATGTCATGTCCAAAAACGTCCTGGGCCGCTGATGTACGGGACACGGGACTATTTCAAATATATTAAACGCCGTCTAAAAACTGTTACATATTCTCCAAACTAATCCCGACTGTAATTACGGCCTTTTTTTTTTTCAAAGTAAACTGCTTGTGTATGTACATTAGATATACTTCCTTTCTGTGTTTTGCTGCTAATGGTCGCTATGAAGTAAATTAAAAGTTGTATTAGGATCGTTGAAACTGACGCGATTTCTTTGTTAGTTGAAATAAATATATGGCCGTGTTAAATAACAATTCACTTCTTATTATAAAATTCAAACAAATTTAAGTCGTATTAAAATAAAAAATACATAAATAAATAAACATTTATAAGTGCTGGAAGTGGTTTATTTAACTACGGGATAGTGTTCTTGTGGGTAGGATTTCCTTTTGTATTTATTCAGTTATAGGGGTGTAACAATGCGAACATGTTCGTTTTTAAGTACCCACCTAATTGAACTTGTTTAAATATGGATGCCGTTAACTAGGGCCACCTGTTTTTCTCGAAAAGATTTCAGGCCTACTTGTACTCCAAAACACTAAAGCTCATATCCACTTTCGTGATTGCATGATTTTAACAGTCACGTGGTGTCTGCCTGCGAATCACGGACACTCAGTGTCGGAGTTACCTAATTATGATTGGTCCAGTCAGGTAAGGAACGGCCTTCCGGCAAAGATACGTGGCCAATAATCAAAAGAAAACTGCACGTATGACGCATAACATTGGAGTCTAGCTTTCGCGTAATATTTTCGTAAAAAAAGTGGCCCTACCCATAACATATTCACATTAACAAGTTCAGACTTTAATGTAACTTTAAACGGTCGTTATTGCAAGAATTTTAAAATAAGGTATATCCGGTTGGAATATTTAAAGTAATATAGGAACGTGCAGCACACCATCATATTTAATTGTAACACCATATATTGATAAGGCCTTTGTTAAGTCTGGTAGATGTTAGCTTCCAACGGAAAGACTGTATTACAAGTTTATTACCTTTCGCATTGAGGCGATGAGGTGTGTGATGCGCGTATCTGGGTTGCCCTTGAGACTAATCCATTTTGAGTGAGTGAGTGAGTGAATAGATTTGCACGGCTCTTAGCATCGAGATCTAGAGAGCCGATAAGGTTGAAGCGAGGTGAGTATGGAGCAACGTCGGAATGAAAGGGCGGGGGGAACGGGAGATCCCCGAGAAAACCCGCCGACCAGCGTCATCGTCCGGCACGATTCCGACATGCAAAAATTCGGGAGCTACCCCGCCGGGAATCGAACCGATTCGCGTAGATAGGAGGCTAGTAGTCTAACCACTACACTACCGTGGCTCCCAATCCATTTGAAGTTAACATGGGTTTCACTATGTTCTCTTTGCGTTAACTCTTTGCAAAATTATTTATAAAATCGTAGTCGAGTTTACATCGGAGTTAAGAATTGCTCGTCTTTGATTAGCTACCGCGTGCTTCGCATGTTCCGTATTGGCTAGGCTGCCGGCTGGTAAGTTAATAACCAGGCGCCTATTGACGAACTGCGTTCCGACGTGTTGCTGGCCAGTGACGCCATTTTGCTGGCAAGTGCGGCTGGAGTTCGCGAAAGAGGCGTCTATTTCACATCTGTATTATTAATTACTCTGAGCGCATCTAGTACACCTTCCTAGGCGCATGGGCTCACAGCCTTGAGAGAAGGGGGGGGGGACCTTAGTTCGAATCCCGGTCTGGCCATCCTTATTTCGGTTTTCCCTAGTTTACATAAACCACTCCAGGCGTCAAGATGCTCGTCTATCTGACGCACGAACTGGGTTGCAGCGTGTTTGTAATACACGTTTAAAAAAACCTGTTTTACGTGCTCGCTTTCAGCAAATCACGCATATTGCAAACACTATTTTGAAGCTCTTCAACATGGCTGAAAACGACATTTTCATACTCTCATAGCCAAAAATATTTTGGATGAATTTCTGCGAATCAAGTACGGCCCTGCGCTGAATTTTGTTACAAACTTCCCACCAATAAAGTGATAGTGTCACCTTTTTTTATGTCCCATTGATACATGCGGTACAACTAGAACACTGCACGCGAATGCAGAGCCCTGCGCCTAGCAGCGATGGCGCATTTGAACCGCGTGGTACTGTCGTCCTTATCGCTTCCACGCTTCTCGGCCTCAGACGTGGAAAACCGCTCCAGGTAGGGACGCCCCTGAAGTCCTTCCTCGCTAGCTATCTACCAGCATATTTCTAGTGACTATTTATTAAAATAACTCATATGTCACCGCAGCGAGCCCATCGACTAAATCTTCCATCTATAAAATCACAACCAGCACAAAATTCTCGAGTCTGCGTAATGCTTTCACTCATCTCTTTCAGTTTGAGTTTACTCCGCTAGTATCGAGCGTGAGAAATCACCAGAGAGAGGTAATGAGGCTGAGTGCTAATATGAAATGCCCATTAATCACTCTCCATATTCCAATATAGAACTGCTTTCCTGCCAATAGCATTGTCGAAAACAACGTGAATAAGGTTTGAGGTTAGTACACTTCATCTAACCTTGTTATAATGCAACTGGTGGCCAGGGCGCTCGCCTCCCACCACGGCGATGAGGGTTCGATCCCTGGCGGGTTCACTCCCGGATTTTCGCATGTGGGAATCGTGCTGGATGATGCCGCTTGTTGGTGGGTTTTCTCGGGGTACTCCCGTTTCCCCGCCCTTGTATTCCAGCGCCACTCCATTCTAGGATCTCATTTCTGCCATGCCTGGGGATGACGGTCACCTACGGGTCCCAGCTGGAAAGACCCTCACTCGGAGGGTGTTGTCTTGCCCTGGGTGCACTCCCCACACGCCATTATTATTATTATTATTATTAAAAGTATTTCGTACGTACAAAAGTTCGGGTCTGTTGAAAATTCTAATGTAAACAAATGCGTTTATCCGCTGTTGACTACGTGACTTTGACAGTTGTACTGGCCAAGGATTAGTCAATGTTGGATACATGCGCAGAAGATGAAAATCATATTATCAGTGTATGGAAATCACTACCCAACTTGCTCGAACCGTGTACACGCGCCTTAAAAGTGCAACGAAGCAACACGGAGGTCAAAAACGTATCCCACATTGCTGCCTTCTTATGCGTGTTTCCTCTTGGCTTTTTTTTTTCTTTTCTAAAAAACCGGAAGAGGCTTTTTCTCGGCTTAACAGCCTGCTGTTTCCCCCCACTTCCCTTTTTTCTATAATTTATATTTAAGGAAGTGTCAGTTTATGAGCACTTGTGTTTTTCTGCTGTGTTTCCGCGCAGATGCCCCAGCACAACAACCAGGATTTATACATTTCAGTTGCCACAACTTAGAATAAAATTATTCTCGCATCCCATTTTGCCGCGGAAAGTAGGCCAAAGAAAACGACTTCTTATCTGCACTTCTGCTGCGCGAACGAATATTCATCCCCCAGCGTAGTCGTGAGTAATGTCGGTGAGCGGGGAATAAAATAACAAGAGTTATTATTAATCGTGATATTAAAGACTCTTGTGTAAGCAAAACAATTCATGGTTCTTGAGAATATGTGATTATAAAAAATTAGGCATATTGCAGCTTTTAAAGGCATATTTAATAAAACTTTATGTGCCACCGCCAGTAGTTTGTTTTTCGTGATTACTGGAATTCTACGCATTCCATCTGTATTAGTCGCTATGGAAGTTAGTAGATGCACACAGAACTATTTTATTTCCGTTAAAGAAAAAAAAACATTCGTAAATAGTGTGGATATTTAAAAGAGTTCATGCAAAATAATATTAAGTAACGTATACGAGAGTAAACGTATCATAAATGTGGCATAAATTACAAATTATATATGTAGAATTTCTTTTCGTAAAAGACTATTGAGTAAGGACGACGTACTGATTAATTTAAAATAAATTATTTTGCTTTACCCAAGAGTGCAAACCTTAGTATTTGCCCCGTAATTAAACATGTCACCATGTGTGCCACTTGTAAAGCCTTCCAAGTATCAATATTTAATGGTGACGTGTCACAATGGCAATCCTTTTATGACTTATTTCTTACACTGGTGCATAACAATCACCAGTTGAATGCAGTGGAAAATTTTTTGTACCTGAAGTCATCGCTGCAAGGGGAAGCCAGTGCCTTGGTATGTACCAAGCCAGTGACGAATGCCAATTACGAAGTTGGAAAGGATCTCCTTGTGCAAAGGTATAGTCAGCCAAGAGTGTTTGCATCACACCATTTAGATGCCATCTTCGATGCACCCCTGGTAAGTGCTGATTCTGTACAATCTATTAAAGCATTGCTGAATATAATTAACGGAAAATATGGGTGCCTTGAAGGTCTTATAACTATCTACAAATCATTGGGATGTAAAACTCGCTAAATCTCTAATTTACCAATTTGAAGCCAATTTTGCCATTATTTATTCTTATAGTGCATCGCATTGCTACATAACTGCATTTACGTCAATTTAATTATTTTTAAGTTATATAAATTTTTGTGATTATAAAAATATCTTTCATTCGAAGCGTTATATTTTCGGTATGCGAAAGGGTGTAGTTCTCTACAAAATCAACTCTCAGTGATCTTACATGCTTCGTCTACAAGCCTTGCGACTATTAACAACGCCAAGACAGTCATCTATTATCAGTCTCAGTGTTACTGCGGCTGTATAAAGTACTAGTATACCGGAAGTTGCGATTGTACACTAACCATGTGACATAAATTATAGACACACCAAAAGTCCCATTAATTTTATCCCACGGTCGTCACTCCACATAAGAACTTTGGGATCTCTGAGACGATTTCTGATAAAGGGATGTACTGGGTATGGTGATATTTCCGGTGTTGTTGTCTAAGAAAACGAAACAAATTGACAGTATCTGGTAAATTGTTTGTGTTTGTAAAACCATCAGGACTCAATCCATCACTTTTTAAGTGTTACTTGAAGCTTAAATATGTAGCCTAGTTTAATATTTTGTATTTACGTAACAACCATTCAGTTTCAATCTTATAACGCGCTGTTAATTTTTATATTTTTTCTTATTGCATATTTTAATGAATATTTGGATTTTATATAGTTTATAATATACCTTATTATATACAACTAATAATTTTTTGTGTAAACATACAGTGCTTGCCTGTTAGAAATTTTTCCCCAATTTTTTTATTAGAAGCTATCTTCAGAATTTTTAATGGGGCACGTTTGCGAAGAAACGTGAAAAACTGCGTAAACAACAAAATTACTTCGAGCTGGGATGTGCCGACTCTCATTTTTTACCTCGCATCTTGGTATGGCTTTAAAAGTGATTTAATATTTGAATTATATAGGTGTTCACGGAAAAGTAAGCACATTTTATTTATTTATTATTCCATCAGTCTACATATTAGCACACGATACTTGTCTTATTGGAATTCGTCAGCAACACAATAGATATACAACAGATATAACACAACCATTGCCATTAGATAAAATATTTACAATCCTTACAATATTTCATACAATTAACATTATATTTTCATATAACTCACATTATTATTGTATAGGCTTATATGTTGCCTTCAAACACTTAACATGATTCATAACACAGAAATTGTCATACATTACAAAATTTTCATCTGTATACTTGCTTACGTAATACAATTACAAATGTCACAATATAATTTAATTTCGTTTCCAAACAGCTTATGATCAAGTTATTTACAACCCTTAAATATCCCCTCGCTGTATTTGGTACAGTTCAATGTTTTGCAATGTATCACATTAAAAAAATTGCAAGCTAAGTAATATGTCACAATGCATAACGTGCTGAACTTAATCTATTTTCAATGTACAGAATGTGTTCTGTTAACTTTAATTGTTTATGTATATTAATTCCAAGTAATTTAATGTTGGAGATATCTGAAATTGGGTTATTATTTAATATTACGTCTAATTCCTTTTTTTTTTTTTTTTTTTAGGCAGTGGTTAAAGTTCCTTTCAGCTTATTTGTATACTTTTGGCTATTGTTAATACAAAAATAGCCATATGGCTAGTAAACACAACTTAATACATTTTATAGCTCTCAAAAAGACCGTGAAAGCTATTGTACGGAAGCGATCCTGTGATTGTCGCCTTTGGAGAAAGCCCGTGCCGTGCTTTTTTTATGTGAGTAAAGTCAACGCACATTTTTCTTTATTTTTTTGCTTGCTAAACAAGTTGCTCAAAAGTGACCAGGAAACGGTAAGGGTAAGATGTGGAAGCAATGGGCAGATTGGCTGTATTCAAATGGTGGAAGAATTTTAAGAAAGTTGAAAGCAGTGTGCAGGAACAGCCGAGAAGCACGCGCGCAACAAAATCAGTTTAAGGGGCCTCCGGTCTCATTGTAAGAAATTGATTCTATTCTAAAAAAAAAAAACTGGGGAATGTGTCGATGCAAATATTTTTTCAGGAAGAAAAGAAAGTCGATGTGTTTTTGACAATTTATAAATTGGTTATTTAAATATAAATATGGTCGTTAAAATATGCAAAGTCAGCAAAAATCGCTGTAGGTAGCTCTCTGTTTGCCGTATTCATTCTTCTGTAATACAATGTCTTCAACTATTGCGACAATGCTGTACTTTTATGACCAGATTGCTGTATTAAAACCCTTTAATCACCGCTTATAATCCTGAGGAAACAGAACGCAACGCGAAGCTTGTGTGTGCTATTTTCCATCGCCGTCGTAATACTTCCTTCCTTACAACAGGACGTGACCTTGGAGCGTTTAAAATGTTTTACTAGGGAGGCTTTTTAACTGGCAATTCACGAATCGATCAACGCCGTCTCTGCTTTCGCAGTGTCCTCATCAGTCACAGATGTCGTCGGGCGTCCATAGGACAGCAAAAGGAAGGGAAAAAAACGCGGTAGGAAGTACGAATTTCCATCACTAATAAGAAGTTAAATCCCAGTGGCTAACAGAAAATTTTATTTTGAGATCTGAAATACGTAAATAAAAGAGATGTCAGTTCCTTTTATAATGTTTTTTCTTAAGAATTATACTTGTTTGTAATATGCATAGGCTACCTAATGATCTATGTTATACAAAAATAAATAGAAACATTTTAAAGTTAGTATTTAAAAAATTTCAATTATATTTCCTGTACCCCGCGAATTCCTTCGCCTGCAAAATAAATTTGTCTGTTTATTAGTGATTGACAGGTCGAAAATGAATAAAGAATTTTCTGGTGGCCTCGTTCCACCCGGGATTTGAAAGTGTACATAAACAGGGAAATAGATTCTGTTAAGAAATATTCGTTTGTCTGTGAGAAAATAAACAAATTTCTTGTTCCGTGGCTTTAGACGCTCGGATTTTGAGTTATGCAAATTGAAGTTTGTAGCCTGTTTGGATTTTCGAATAGTCACGTATCCCTAAACCAACTTTATAATGATGTCATATATTTATTTCACTGTGAATACCATTTCAAAAGGCGTAGAGAAATGGGATATTTTGGGAAAAAGTATACTGTTCTGATCACAATTGGTTAGATCATTGTTATATACACATCCGTTGTAATTCCATAAATGCAATAGTCGCGTAAGGTAATCCATCTGCGATATTTGCCGTTCAGGATAGAAAAACCTCCAAAGGAAATAAATGTTACATTTTTACTATTCAGCTCACTGTTGATATAATGTGATGACGTAAAACGCCAGTAGGTAAATTTGTTGTGTATCTGCCTACAGTGAAAGTCCCGTCAAAATCTGACCCGAATATTAAACAAAAAATAAAGCACTTCAGATGATTTTTTTTATCAAGAGTACACCAGTTTCATACTTAATGGAGAACGCAAAACCTTGAACAGCGTATTTCTTGAACCTCAAATTTTCCATAGCATGATTTCGTGTAGCTAATTTTAAAGTGACGTACCAGAAGATCACAAGTCCATTGTTGCCAACCAGCGTGTTCATTTTATGTCATTTATTACATTCAAGAAACCATAAAATATAGAATTTTGTTTCAAAGTTTTTACAGATGGTTTCTAAATGACTCGTAAGCATACGGAAAATTTTCACATTATGAAAAATTCTGCAATCACCAAATAATCAATATATATTTTTTTTGCAATTTTTTCTAATTATATGTTTAAAAATTATAAGTTCTGTGGTTATCAAAGGTGTAAAACATTTATAGGCCATTCATGCTTAATTCATAGTTTTCTGAAGCCCTGCTGAAGTTCTACTTTTGGTTACCGATTAGGTATCCTTCCGCTACATGTAAACATAAACACTGGCGTGCGACTTCTACGTTTCAACTCTTAAATGCATTGTTTAATGTTTCAGCTGCTTAAAGAATTTTGTCATATTTCAAAAACCATCTCGTACGAATGAATTTAGGCCTATAACCATATATTTAGGTCAGCTTTATGACTTTTTAACAATGTCTGTATTGACGATATTTCTTACGGCTATTATTTTACATTAACTTATTTTTTATACACGATATAGCACATTACACGTAATTCACGTTAATATTTTGCCGCGAATTTTTTAACCGTATTACAACTGCGGGGGAAATAACTGTAGTATTTAACCTCTTGTTATTTATATGTATTGGGTAATTTCGTTAAAAAGAATGCCTCAGTTGGAATAAATATTAAAACAAATGAATAACCAGTCCAGCGAAAAGACACAGTAAATTGAAGCACGCAACTCATGTCACTTATTTTTTGTACGTAGCAGCAACAAATCTTAAATATAGTAATTAACATGCAAACAAACAGGCCTACCGTAACTTTTATTACGCTCATATTTCTATGCATCGGTACTTGCAGTTTTCTAGGTTTATTTCATTATTTATTTAAATTTATCTGGATGGACTTAGTATTTGGTTGGGATTGTGGCAAACATTCAAATCAGAGAAACGTAAGCACGTTACACAATTATTATTGTGTTTCAAACACCTAGGGCAAAGTTGTGATAAATAAACAGAAGTGACTTTCAAAAAATTAATTTCGTCATAAAAACAGTTCACGGTTATAAATTTCGCACGTCCAATACTTGTAATCACACACTCACTGGGCCAACGTAACGTAATTGCAACAATACTCTTCCACACACAGCTGTCACGACGCACGTTACAGTATATTTATTCCTGCCGTGGAAAAACAGATTTTTTTTCACAACATTGTAATTTGGCTAAGTATGTTTAGAAAACACAACGTGTACAAACATGATGAGGTAATTTTGAGTATTTTTCGAAAGAAGAAAAATTAACACTTCATCCGGCAAAAAGTAACACGTCGTGCCATGTATTGCCACTTCTGCCATCTTCGGATTTTAAAGGTCTGGTCATCATATCTAAATATATTACAATAACTATTCAAACAATAAAATCTCGTTAAATTTGTAAATTAAAACTTTAAAAAACATAATTTTTGCTGTAATAAGTATGAAATAATCCTAAAATTGAAAACACGTATAATTTTTCTGGTACCANTCGTGCCATGTATTGCCACTTCTGCCATCTTCGGATTTTAAAGGTCTGGTCATCATATCTAAATATATTACAATAAGTATTCAAACAATAAAATCTCGTTAAATTTGTAAATTAAAACTTCAAAAAACATAATTTTTGCTGTAATAAGTATGAAATAATCCTAAAATTGAAAACACGTATAATTTTTCTGGTACCACTAGCGGATCGAAACATCCTGAGAGAGAGAGAGAGAGAGAGAGAGAGAGAGAGAGAGAGAGCGTCAAGCTCCGCTTCGCGTATTCAAGTTTCTTCCTTGATCGAAAAAAAAAATAAACACCACGTCACTAGGGCCTACGCACCGTGATATGCGCTGATATTTTCTAACTGTAACAATAAAATATGTTTCCTTCATTTTATTCACAAAAAAAGTGTTCATATATCAATAGGCAACGTTTAATTTACAAATATCAAACCAAAAAACTATGTTAAAACGTTATTTTTATCATGAACTCTTTCTATTTCTTATTAGCTGTTGTCAACACGTCGCTGCTCTCACTGTTTTTAATTCGTATTTAATACGAAATAAATATTACATGTCATAGAATGTACTAAGTTAAAACTTCATTTATTCAAGAATAAAATACTTTAAAGTTAAACACAGTGTTATATATTTGTGGCATATAAGTTATTTTAAAAAAAAACAGGTTTCACATGTTACTCCCAGGGTGATTTTTCAAAGGTTCGTTTCAAAACATCCGAAGAAACCGTGAATGGACTAGGTCATTGACGGTTACTTCATACTTTTCTGAAGCCCTGCTTAAGTTCTACTTCCGTAATATTCCTCCGGCCCATGCAAACAAAGCTTAACCAATTATAGAAAATTACACCAAAGAGAGAGTGCACTACATTCGTCCGCACTCAGTGTAATAACATTTTACATAATAACTACTTCTTACTATGTATTACCAACACACCTATATCCTCCCTGTTTTTATTAATATTAATTACATATAAAATATTATAATCTATATATAAAATATAAGTAAAAGTTCAATTTAACCTTAAATAAGGTACGTTTAAGTTAACAGAAGTATAAAACGCTTGTGAAACATGACACATTTAGTACACAAACAAGCATGCCATATATGGGCTGATTTGTCAAAGGTTTAATTTAAATATTGTAAAACAACCATGAATTGACTAAAATTATTATAGCTTACAAGTCACGCGTCAAATGCCTTGTTTTTATGTGTGGTTACGATTAGTGGTCAGTTTGGACTACGCAAGATACTGTGGTAAACTCGCCTCTCACTGAAACGACTGTACTAAGGTATTATATTTGTATCAATTTCTGTTGCAGTGGGACGTGAATATTGTTTGCTTTCGAAGGTTACGTGATGCGCTGTCATTCGTATTTGCGCTGTCAATTTATGAGGGTCCACAATAAATGCGTCACGTTTCGCATAGAAGGGGAAGATATTGGCATGTAGGTAAATTATTCTGAATGGCGGCTCTCGTGCAATGGAGTGGCAACACGTTTTTTTTTTTCGGGCGTTGTCTGAGGGAGTTTGAGTTTAACGAGAACATAATGCGGCTTTGAGCACGTGGTCCCTATTAAAATTTCACGCAGCATGCGCGGATGTGAGATGTGGAATTATAAACTCCGCACGTGGAGTGGAGTGGAGATATTTGGGCGGCTCTCAACATCGAGGTCTTGAGAGCCGGTGAGGGTAAAGCGATGTGAGTATGGAGCAGCGCCGGAATGCAAGGGCGGTGGAAACGGGAGATCCTCAAGAAAACCCGCCGACCACAGCGACATCGTCCGGCACGATCCCCACGTGCAAAAATCCATACGTTTTGTGTATAATTGTAGGACGTACTTCAGGATGTACAGATTACCATATTCCCTCCAAAAATTGTAATCGTTTCATTAGTGAGAATCCCTAAAACGAATCACAAATCACTTAAGAATACGGAGGTGAAACACAGGTTTGTACCGCGAACTCTAGCCGCACACGTCAGCAAAATGACGTCACTGGCTAGTAAAACGTTGGAACGCCGTTTACCAATCAACGCCTTGTATCCTACTTGCCAGCCGGCAGGCCAGCCAATAGGGAACATTTCACGGCATGCAGTTGCCAATAAAACACGAGGCCCGTTCCCGTCACGATCATAGAATGGCAACGCCCACATTAAAGTAACGATTGCATTATTTCGTCTGTGTGTATTTATCTACTCCATTACAGAACTTGAGTCACTCGGTGGGAATGTTTCTTTTGGTTCGTTTTTTATAGTTTGAAAAAGGCGAGGCAGCTGCTGCCTTATGTCCCGGTCTGGGACAGAGGTTGGATGGAGTACCTGGTCGATGCGACCTCCACCTCCTGCCTATTCCTTTATTGACCCTCAGTGGGCATACCTAGGTTCATATGTGCGCCAAAGGCTACGTGGCGGCCCTTCGCGGTCACCCATCCAAGTACTGACAACGCCCAAGGCCGTTGAATCATGGTGGTCAGAAGACCGCCAGGTTGCCACCGCGTTATGGCCGCCCGGCGAAAATGGCAAGATACTTGACTTCAAAATCAAGAGCATATCTTCAACTAATTACAGTTACGGTAGGATATAGGTCAGTACACGGAAAATAAATCGAGTGTCGATTTCTTTCGTGTAACTAAAGCTCCCGCCTACCTGGTGCTTGAACTGCGCTGCAGTGTCTTTGAAATACACGTTTTCCCCCACGTAACTATTAAACGTGCGTCCAACGTGCTGATCTATGAAAGGAAAACACATTTTACACGAGGGCTCACGGACGTTATAAATACCATTTCAGAGTATACTCCAAAATGGCTAAAAACGGCTTTTTCGAAGCGCTGTATTTTAGAATATACGCTTCAGATGCATACAGAATTACTCAAATACCGTGCATTCAAACTTCCTACATACTTTCCACCAAAGAAAATCCATAGGTAAACGCAGTGCGACTATAGGTTATTCACGGTAAAGTGACCACTTTTGAAAGTCCTCCTATTTGGAATAATATTAAATAAATATTTTTGATTTTACCCTTAGACATTCACTTCCGAGTGCGGTGGAATATTACTCACTGTTTTTATTACTTAAATTTCAATATTTATTTTAAAAGGTAGTTAAAGGATTTGAAAAAATTACTGAAAGGAAACTTAGGGCCTCAAAAGTGCTCACTTTACCGTGAACAGCCTATAGAACACTGCACGCCAGTTCAGAGCCTTGCGCTTAGCGGCGATGGCGCACTTGCCGCGCGTGGCAGTGTCGCCCTTGTCGCTCCCGCGCTCCTCGGCCTCAAACGCGGGATTGGGCGGGGGGCCTTAAGCTCACTCGGTTGGTCATTGGCCACGCGAGGCTCTGGTTACGGGCCTCGGGTCTGATTGGCTGTTGCACGCTGAGGAATATTGCGAATTCGTAGGGACACCTGATTATCGCGAAGAGAGTTTCACGCTTGCTGTACTTCGATACCCCAAGTGTTTACCCACAGTTTCCCTTTGTTTACTGGAGACGTGGATCTATGAGAAGACATTGCGGTATTTGACTGGGCGGATCACATTTAGGTTATTCTGGTACTGGACGTCCTAAATTCGCTGTTTGGCGCCAAATACATGCATCAGTTAAAACCTTCCCGTGGTAAAAGTGGAACTCAGAAGATATCTAGACTGGAAATTCTTTTCGCGAAAATCTGATGTCCCTACCGACACGTCTTGCTGCGTTACGGCGAGTTAGCCTTCAAGTGCTGATTGGTGAACGACTTTCCGCCATGTTTCTGGCCAGTGCGGCCTTTTGCCAGCGAGTGTGGCTGGAGTTTGCGATACAGGCCTCAATTTAGATCCTATATTATTAAATAATCCGCGGTTCTGGGATAATAACTGCTATAGTCTAATAACAGTTCCTTCACACTTTCTGAGTCAAAATTTTAAAAATCACTCCATGTATATAGGCACCTTATTTTTGGGTATAAATTTAACATTTGCTTCTATTTTGTATGTAAATTGTAATGTTTTATTTATAGAATAAGAACACGGAGAAACTAGATTTGTCAGTAATGCCTAGTAAGAATTAGTTCCTACCGAAAATATCAAACTTAGTGTGCACGAATACGGTTCATTGTTCTTTTGGTGTATTTTAAATACCGGGTTAATCTTTGTTTGCGTGAGACGTATGAATACCTTGGAAGTAGTACTGTATTTGTATTACCTGGCGAGGTGGCGCAGCGGTAACAGTAACACGCTATACTGGGAACGGGGGTTCAATTCCCGGTCCGGCCAACCAGATATCGGTTTCCCATGGTTTTCTGAAATTAATCCAGGTGAAAGATGGGAAAGTTCTTTGGTACCTTTGATTATTATTCCGGATCTTCTTTCTCCGAGGTACTACCTGGTGATGCTTCTAAATAGATATATCCCACTTGCGAAAGGCATTGAATGGCTTTTTTTTTTTTTTGGAACGCCCATAACAAATTTTTCTTTCTTGTAATCTCGAGGCTGTCCAGTCTCGTGCGATCTTATATCGCTTTTAGAGAGCTGTTACGGAAGAATAAGCTAAATTTATTCATACTTAAGGCATTAACACATAATATGTGCCATAATTGTTAAGCTGGATAAATGAGAATGTATGCAGCCATATGGTAAATCAGCATTCACCTGTGACGTGGTGGAAAATCGCTTAAAAATNTGGATAAATGAGAATGTATGCAGCCATATGGTAAATCAGCATTCACCTGTGACGTGGTGGAAAATCGCTTAAAAATAAAAAAACTATTTGCTCTTCAGCTAATTGGTTTGGAGTCCTTGATCTCTTGTTCCGTGCAATTACAGATATGCAATTTCGAAAATGAAAAATATATATATCTATTTATTGGCATTCAAAGAAATAACTCCGCTTGTACAAGAAACTCAAAATTGTATTAATAGTTCGCGTGAAACTAAATAAATTCTTTCCATTAAGAGAATTTAAAAAAATACTAATTTTTTTAACTAAAATTACTTGTAATGTTTGGTAATGATGGCCGCGGAACATAATGAATTATATGTATTTATAGTAATGAAATTAATGCTCAGGTAAATTATATTTTCCCTGCTGCTTCTTTTTTATTACTCTGAATTTTTTTAAGAGACTTCATCACATGCAAAATGTTTCTACTCGAGCTCGGCAACAGACCGCGAACATCTCCGAACTACTTGATCCCGTCTGGATGCTGAGAATAATTTTTGACATCGTGGATGATTGGGCTCGGTCCGCAGCCAGTGTTGTCTCTTCACCACGCTAGACGTGACGCTTCCTGGTTTCACTTTTTCCTATCCTCGTTTATATCTGTAACTCTCGAGAAAGTTATCTGCTGTTCAAAATTATGTGAAGTTCACATGTTTCATTTCTTAATCAGCTGGTGCGTCAAGTGGAGGCTGTATTTTTTATCAATACGTTGTCAGCTAATCCACTTGCCATTGTACTGTAATGCTAAACCAATTTTAAGATATTTTAGACTGACATCTGTCTAAAAAAAATTGTAGGTTATAAAAGTTAAAATATAAAACCTTGAAAAAATTAAATATTTGCTAAATATTTTTTAATTTGTCTGAGACAGTGAATTTGGGTTAACATTTGCGAGATAGTAGTTGTAGCTATNAATTTGCTAAATATTTTTTAATTTGTCTGAGACAGTGAATTTGGGTTAACATTTGCGAGATAGTAGTTGTAGCTATTATTACACTTTGGACGTCATAGCTAATATATTCGAGTTGGAAATTTGTGACGTGGAATAACGTTAGAATTGCTTAAAAACTATTACACGTGTCCCACTTTCTTCGAAAACAAGGAAATGGGTTTTCGGGAGAACGATATGGCGTATAATTTACGTAGACGAACGATTACCGGCCGAATAGGAATTACTAGTACTCAAAATCGCTGTACTTGAAATAATTGTTACTGTAAAAATTATGCAGAGCTAGCAAGGAAAAATAAAACTATTGGTATCTGTTCGTAAATTTGTTAGCATAAAAGCTTTCTTCTCTGGCTGGTAATGCTTCGGGAAAGTGCAGATAGATGGCGCGCACGGCATGGCAGAGCGAGGTTTGAGTCGTTTGCATTGCTCAATANGGAAAAGCATCTAGATGGTGCGCACGGCATGGCAGAGCGAGGTTTGAGCCGTTTGCATTGCTCAATAGATAGCGTCTTTTTAAAAGTAGAATGTTCTTCTGTTACTGGCTCGGAACGACACGAATTTTAAATATATTCCGTAAAATTATTAGAAAAATAATTCAACAATGTTATGCAATATTTCTGTATGCTTTTGGAATTAATATAAAGCACTTAAGGAAAGAATGGTTGGAGAGGGGGGATACGACCTGAAAAGGTTTTGAAGATGCGTTTCATTTGAATACGAATCATTTTATTGTACATTTCATTTTGAGCACCTATACATTACTACTTTATCTCGAAGTTCAGTTTGTAACACTAACAACTACTGTTTTGTGCCCTCTTAAAATAAAATTTATTAATTAATCTAGGAACTCTTTCTTATCGCGTATTTTCTGCTTGTCTAATGTGCGTTGGCANTTAAAATAAAATTTATTAATTAATCTAGGAACTCTTTCTTATCGCGTATTTTCTGCTTGTCTAATGTGCGTTGGCAGTACACTCAGAATAGCCAACGTAATATTAACTTTTGTTCGTTCGTGCATCAGCTGATACCGGATTTTGTCAATTGCACTTTGTCTGTTTCGTATACGTTAAGGTGCCACTCACTGTCTTTCAGAATCTCGCCAACTTATATGAGACGTACCATACTAAGAGACGCTACGGTTTCGCGTTATAGCAAGACCGCTTGCAAAAGAATATTAAATTTGTGCACTGTCTTGTGCTGCAATCGCAATTACTTTCCCTTGCTCCACTCATCCAAATGGAACGATCCATCCGAATGAGGAATATTTACTACTCATTCTGAGTTGTGCAGGGCGTTCGGATAAACGGAGATCCAATGACACGCTTGAAGCCGTTCAAGTGTCAAATATTTTACTCTCGATTTTTGAGGATATTTTAACTTGATAAAAATACAAAATAATTGTAAAACAACATTAGGACTTTTTTTTTTAGCGTTATACGAGGATTTCAACTTAAAATATCGATTTATTCAAATTTCAAAAAATTATATTTTAACGCAAAGTTATACTTTATCTTAAACTGTTTCTTGAAGTCATAAAAGTGGTATGTTTGAATTTCTTTGACATCCGTCACTTGCTTCGCGTATATGACAAGGGTTTTAATTGTTAACTATTTTGAATTTAATATGTATATGAATATTTCAGATTGAAGATCAGATTTTAAGAAAATTTTCTTCGTGACATTTTGATGACGTTTAAAATTATCCTGATCTGTTACCTAACGCATCAATTTTGTATACTTTTGAAATAGTTTGGAAAAATTTTATAAATTTTTAACTCGTGTAGTTTCTTTAATTTTTTAACTTTTGGAAAGTAATTTTCCACCATTTTCCTACATTTTTGAAACTATTATATATAATTTTACAACAATGCAAAAAATTTAGAAAATAACTTTCGACCTTTAAATCCCTTAAACTTAAATATATGCTGTTCACGGTAAAATTAGTTTTTTTTTTTAATCAACCTTTGAATAATGTCACTTTAGCAAATCTATAAAATATTTGCCTTGCCAATAATCTCACAGTTTTACTTAACGGACGCATAAAAAAACTGATGAGGCCCATGGCAGTGTTAATTGTACATTTGTTGGAAGAATTTACAATGTGTAGACAAGTAGATCTTAAGCAGGTCTTTCAAAAGTGCTCAGTTTACCGTGAACAGCCTTTAAAACTTTATACACCATACACTCTTCTAATAACGGACAATATTTGCGAAAATGTGAAAAATTTAAGTTGTGACCAAAAATGTTAAGTTATGTTTTTATTATCATTGTCTGCGCATTGCATTCTGTGTTTTTTAATACATCTGTCGTATCAATACGCTTTCGTGATTACATATTTGTGAACGTCACTGAGAAAAATTCAGAAAGAAAGGCAATTATTTTCGTAATCCATCATGTTGGTGCCACAGCAATTAAATCAATGAAAAGCACTACTCTACTCATACACTGATGTATGATGGCTGGAGATGACAACACTGCTGTCTTTTATAGCAGAAATACGCATGTTGCCCGGTATTATTTCTGGTGTGTTTGCTCCAATTTCTCGGTTTTCAAGAATTGTTTGAGGCGGAAATGATTTCCTTTCATAACTGCTATAAAAATTATTTTTTTTAAATTTATGACATAGGAAATTAACAGGAAACTTGAAAATTTTAGTTTTATGGGTATTTTATACTAGACAGCATGGGTCTTTGTACTTTAATTTGCGTGCATACTAATCTGCACAGCTATATTATTTGCTTTGTTTTACGTGGTGACTTATTTTCTCAAACAGATTATTTTATGCATGCCTTTTCTCTGCAATATAGGTTCTTCAGTCGGAAAAAATATTTCTCTTTTAAAACGTTACCCCATTTCTTCTTTTTTCCTCTCCTTATCAACCGTGTTGCTGTATTTATCACATCTTAACTTTCGCTTCCATTGTTCCGACCTCTTTGTCAGTGGTTGCTGCTTGAAAGGGTGTGGAAAAGGAGGTGGGTGAGGGTGAAGTCAGAACGGGGGTAGTTTGGTTTATGTACGATCGACAAAACGTTTGAAGCAATTTAGCGAAAACAGAATGCACGAAGTTCCCAGCAAAAGCCAAACGGACTTCAGCAATATTAACATCTCCATTTTGAGTTATCGAATTCGTTTTATTTTGCGCTTATAACGACCGTTTTGAAATGTAAAAACATCTCATTTTCTTTTCGCGGCAGGTTAAGTTGAGCAGAAGCACTGCTGTGAGGATGTGTTTCGGCTCTTCCTTATATTTGTTCTGTTAAGTAATTTTTGTTGTAGTTAACGATTCTTTGACAGCACAGATGATGCAACTTAAGTGTACCAATTCGAACTCAAGTGGTATTTAAAATAGTCCCAATAGACAGACAGTTCTGCAGAGAAAAGTTTTTGTAGGTGGCACTTCTGTATATTCGTAGACTTCGCTAAATTATGCTTTTGAAATTTAACAAAAGTATCGCTTATAAAAATTATTTTGAGTATTAGTTGTAATGCACAACTATTACATAGTAGCAGAGCTATTTAGTGTTACCCTAGTTCCGTTGCATTTATCACTCTCCTTCAAATAACGTCTACAAAGCGAAAGTCGTTACTATTACATGAGATTGAAAATTCCTATAACTATTTAATACGACCTTATGTAGAGACTGGAATTTTGCTCGTTCAAGTCAGTTTACATATTTATCATGAAATTATCGCAAATTTTTTAAGATAAAGTGTTTCATGGAAATACCTCCATTTTTCAAATATTACGTACAATACTGATTTTCGTGAAAATGGAGGAAGAGAGGGGATTTACTGACGATCTTATATGTATGATTACAAGTCGCCAGGGGCGTCTCCCAAGTTCGTGAGCGATGGAGGTCTTGATCAAAATCAAAATAACAAATTTTAATTTGTTTTATTTGCAATTATATAAAAATACACACAGACCTTATTCCCGACATTAAATTGCCTATACCTACTATTTCCCTTATTACAGTACTGAACACATATTAAAGCCAATCTCAGTTGCAATTAAAGTCCTTATTTCTGTCGTTGTACTAGCTACAGTCACTTATCCCTAGCGATATTTACACACATACAATCAAAATGCACATTGTCATGCATGCATTAACATCCTTCCAAAGGTCTGTTACTCACGCATACAGGCCCACGCAGTCTAGCCTGTCAGTCTCCACTCCTGATGCTGGCAGACTACACTCGCTGGTTACTGTCGTCGCTCGTCGCTCCGGTGGTACCACACACCTGGCGCTAATTGTGGACCAGATTTCCACCGAATTTGGCGAATAAGTAGCTCTATAGCAGGCCATGTCAACTGGTATGTTTTGAGCGGGTCAGACACTTTTTTTTAATAGCGGCCATATAAAATTTTTAGCTCAGTATGTTATGGGTGTTGGACCCAAAAAATAAATTATTTCATTTTTGTACCAAACATTGTTTAACTTGTACATTATATGTGACGACATTTACTTCGAATAAAAAAAAACTTCACTTCATATTTTTTGAATAATTAGATGTGAAATTCGAATTTTTTTCTTCTTTGCCGCAGCCATAATGAAAAACACTAAATTTTACAGGTGAAAAATTTACAAAGTAAACTAATGCCATGGGACACCATGTGACATGTATGTAATCACCAAATAACAGTTCACACATAAAAAAAAGTAAAAATATGCTAAAAAAATTCATATTTAACAATTGTTTATATAAATATATATGGCTTGTTATTTGGTGGTGGCATGTATGTCGCGCGGAGGCCCATGAAATTAGTTTACTTCGTAAATGTTTCATCTGTAAAACTTAGTATTTTTTATTATGGCTGCAGCAAAACAGAAAAAAATTTGAATTTCAAATTAAATTATTTAAAAAATATAAAGTGTTGAATTTTTTTATTCTAAGTAAATATTCTTATATATAATGTGTAAAACTTGAACAATGTTTGGTACAAAATTAAAATTATTAATTTTTTGGGATTTAACACATTTATATCTACAAAACTACGAAAAAAAATGTCAAATAACTTTGTATGCTGTCAGTATCTACTATAACCACAAGTATATCGACACATAGCCTCATTTCTCCACCATTTTTAAGTGGATAAATGAGAATGTATGCAGCCATATGGTAAATCAGCATTCACCTGTGACGTGGTGGAAAATCGCTTAAAAATGAAAAACTATCTGCTCTTCAACTGCTTGGGTTGGAGTCCCTGATCTCTTGTTTCGTGCAATTAAAGATATGGAATTTCGAAAATAAAAAATATATATATTTATTGGCATTCAAAGAAATAACTCTGCATGTACAAGAAACTCAAAATATTTTTAATAGTTCGCGTGAAAAGAAACAAATCCTTTGCATTAAGAGAATTAAAAAATACTCATGTTTTAACTGAAATTACTTGTAATGAATTATATGTATTTATAGTAATGAAATTAATGCTCAGGTAAATTATATTTTCGTTGCTACTTTACTTTTATTACTCTGAATTTTTTTAAGAGACTTCATCACATCCAAAATGTTTCTACTCGAGCTCGGCAACAGACCGCGAACATCTCCGAACTACATGATCCCGTCTGGATGCTGAGAATAATTTTTGTCATGTGGATGATTGGGCTCGGTCCGCAGCCAGTGTTGTCTCTTCACCACGCCACAGCAAAACCACCACGGACGCTTCCTGGTTTCACTTTTTCCTATCGTCGTTCATATCTGTAACTCTCGTGAAAGTTATCTGCTGTTCAAAATTATGTGCAGTTCACATGTTTCATTTCTTAATCAGCTGGTGCGTCAAGTGGAGGCTGTATTTTTTATCAATACGTTGTGAGCTAATCCACTTGCCATTGTACTGTAATGCTAAACAAATTTTAAGATATTTTAGACTGACATCTGTCTAAAAAAAATTTTAGGTTATAAAAGTAAAAATATAAAACCTTGCAAAAATTAAATATTTGCTAAATATTTTTTAATTTGTCTGAGACAGTGAATTTGGGTTAACATTTGCGAGATAGTAGTTGTAGCTATTATTACACTTTGGACGTCATAGCTAATATATTCGAGTTGGAAATTTGTGACGTGGAATAACGTTAGAATTGCTTAAAAACTATTACACGTGTCCCACTTTCTTCGAAAACAAGGAAATGGGTTTTCGGGAGAACGATATGGCGTATAATTTACGTAGACGAACGATTACCGGCCGAATAGGAATTACTAGTACTCAAAATCGCTGTACTTGAAATAATTGTTACTGTAAAAATTATGCAGAGCTAGCAAGGAAAAATAAAACTATTGGTATCTGTTCGTAAATTTGTTAGCATAAAAGCTTTCTTCTCTGGCTGGTAATGCTTCGGGAAAGTGCAGATAGATGGCGCGCACGGCATGGCAGAGCGAGGTTTGAGTCGTTTGCATTGCTCAATAGATAGCGTCTTTTTAAAAGTAGAATGTTCTTCTGTTACTGGCTCGGAACGACACGAATTTTAAATATATTCCGTAAAATTATTAGAAAAATAATTCAACAATGTTATGCAATATTTCTGTATGCTTTTGGAATTAATATAAAGCACTTAAGGAAAGAATGGTTGGAGAGGGGGGATACGACCTGAAAAGGTTTTGAAGTTGCGTTTCATTTGAATACGAATCGTTTTATTGTACATTTCATTTTGAGCACCTATACATTACTACTTTATCTCGAAGTTCAGTTTGTAACACTAACAACTACTGTTTTGTGCCCTCTTAAAATAAAATTTATTAATTAATCTAGGAACTCTTTCTTATCGCGTATTTTCTGCTTGTCTAATGTGCGTTGGCACTGCTCTCAGAATAGCCAACGTAATATTAACTTTTGTTCGTTCGTGCATCAGCTGATACCGGATTTTGTCAATTGCACTTTGTTTGTTTCGTATACGTCAAATTGCCACTCACTGTCTTTCAGAATCTCGCCAACTTATATGAGACGGACCATACTAAGAGACGCTACGGTTTCGCGTTATAGCAAGACCGTTTGCAAAAGAATATTAAATTTGTGCACTGTCTTGTGCTGCAATCGCAATTACTTTCCCTTTCTCCACTCATCCATATGGAACGATCCATTTGAATGAGGAATATTTACTACTCATTTTGAGTTTTGCAGGGCTTTCGGATAAATAGAGGTCCAATAACACGCTTGAAGCCGTTCAAGCGTCAATGATTTTACTCTCGATTTTGATAAAAATACAAAATAATTGTAAAACAACATTAGGACTTTTTTTTAGCGTTATACGAGGATTTCAACTTAAAATATCGATTTATTCAAATTTCAAAAAATTATGTTTTAACACAAAGTTATGCTTTATCTTAAACTGTTTCTTGAAGTCATAAAAGTGGCATGATTGAATTTCTTTGACATCCGTCACTTGCTTCGCCTATATGACAAGGGTTTTAATTGTTAACTATTTTGATATTAATATGTATATGAATATTTTAGATTGAAATACGGCCAGACTAAAGATCAGATTTTAAGAAAATTTTCTTCGTGACATTTTGATGACGTGTAAAATTATCCTGAGTGGTAACCTAACCCATCAATTTTGTATAGTTTTGAAATAGTTTGGAAAATGTTTATAAATTTTTAACTCGTGTAGTTTCTTTAATTTTTTAACTTTTGGAAAGTAATTTTCCACCATTTTCCTACATTTTTGAAACTATTATATATAATTTTACAACAATGCAAAACATTTAGAAAATAACTTTTGACCTTTAAATCCCTTAAACTTAAATATATGCTGTTCACGGTAAAATTAGTTTTTTTTTAAATCAACCTTTGAAAAATGTCACTTTAGCAAATCTATAAAATATTTACCTTGCCAATAATCTCACAGTTTTACTTAACGGAGGCATGAAAAAACTGATCAGGCCCATGGCAGTGTTAATTGTACATTTGTTGGATGAATACACAATGTGTAGACAAGTAGATCTTAAGCAGGTCTTTCAAAAGTGCTCAGTTTACCTTGAACAGCCTTTAAAACTTTATACACCATACACTCTTCTAATAACGGACAATATTTGCGAAAATGTGAAAAATTTCAGTTGTGACCACAAATGTTAAGTTATGTTTTTATTATCATTGTCTGCGCATTGCATTCTATGTTTTTTAATACATCTGTCGTATCAATGCGCTTTCGTGATTACATATTTGTGAACGTCACTGAGAAAAATTCAGAAAGAAAGGCAATTATTTTCGTAATCCATCATGTTGGTGCCACAGCAATTAAATCAATGAAAAGCACTACTCTACTCATACACTGATGTATGATGGCTGGAGATGACAACACTACTGTCTTTTATAGCAGAAATACGCATGTTGCCCGGTATTATTTCTGGTGTGTTTGCTCCAATTTCTCGGTTTTCAAGAATTGTTTGAGGCGGAAATGATTTCCTTTCATAACTGCTATAAAAATTATTTTTTTAAAATCTGTGACATAGGAAATGAACAGGAAACTTGAAAATTTTAGTTTTATGAGTATTTTATACTAGCCAGCATGGGTCTTTGTACTTTAATTTGCATGCATACTAAACTGCACAGCTATATTATTTGCTTTGTTTTACGTGATGACTTATTTTCTCAAACAGATTATTTTATGCATGCCTTTTCTCTGCAATATAGGTTCTTCAGTCGGAAAAAATATTTCTCTTTTAAAACGTTACCCTATTTCTTCCTTTTCNCATGCCTTTTCTCTGCAATATAGGTTCTTCAGTCGGAAAAAATATTTCTCTTTTAAAACGTTACCCCATTTCTTCCTTTTCCCTCTCCTTATCAACCGTGTTGCTGTATTTATCACATCTTAACTTTCGCTTCCATTGTTCCGACCTCTTTGTCAGTGGTTGCTGCTTGAAAGGGTGTGGAAAAGGAGGTGGGTGAGGGTGAAGTCAGAACGGGGGTAGTTTGGTTTATGTACGATCGACAAAACGTTTGAAGCAATTTAGCGAAAACAGAATGCACGAAGTTCCCAGCAAAAGCGAAACGGACTTCAGCAATATTAACATCTCCATTTTGAGTTATCGAATTCGTTTTATTTTGCGCTTATAACGATCGTTTTGCAATGTAAAAATATCTCATTTTCTTTTCGCTGTAGGTTAAGTTGAGCAGAAGCACTGCTGTAACGATGTGTTTCGGCTCTTCCTTATATTTGTTCTGTTAAGTAATTTTGGTTGTAGTTAACTATTCTTTGACAGCACAGATGATGCAACTTAAGTGGACCAATTCGAACTGAAGTGGCNGACGATGTGTTTCGGCTCTTCCTTATATTTGTTCTGTTAAGTAATTTTGGTTGTAGTTAACTATTCTTTGACAGCACAGATGATGCAACTTAAGTGTACCAATTCGAACTGAAGTGGCATTTAAAATAGTCCCAATAGACAGACAGTTCTGCAGAGAAAAGTTTTTGTAGGTGGCACTTCTGTATATTCGTAGACTTCGCTAAGTTATGCTTTTGAAATTTAACAAAAGTATCGCTTATAAAAATAATTTTGAGTATTAGTTGTAATGCACAACTATTACATAGTAGCAGAGCTATTTAGTGTTACCCTAGTTCCGTTGCATTTATCACTCTCCTTCAAATAACGTCTACAAAGCGAAAGTCGTTACTATTACATGAGATTGAAAATTCCTATAACTATTTAATACGACCTTATGTAGAGACTGGAATTTTGCTCGTTCAAGTCAGTTTACATATTTATCATGAAATTATCGCAAATTTTTTAAGATAAAGTGTTTCATGGAAATACCTCCATTTTTCAAATATTACGTACAATACTGATTTTCGTGAAAATGGAGGGAGAGAGGGGATTTACTGACGATCTTATATGTATGATTACAAGTCGCCAGGGGCGTCTCCCAAGTTCGTGAGCGATGGAGGTCTTGATCAAAATCAAAATAACAAATTTTAATTTGTTTTATTTGCAATTATATAAAAATACACACAGACCTTATTCCCGACATTAAATTGCCTATACCTACTATTTCCCTTATTACAGTACTGAACACATATTAAAGCCAATCTCAGTTGCAATTAAAGTCCTTATTTCTGTCGTTGTACTAGCTACAGTCACTTATCCCTAGCGATATTTACACACATACAATCAAAATGCACATTGTCATGCATTAACATCCTTCCAAAGGTCTGTTACCCGCGCATACAGGCCCACGCAGTCTAGCCTGTCAGTCTCCACTCCTGATGCTGGCAGACTACACTCGCTGGTTACTGTCGTCGCTCGTCGCTCCGGTGGTACCACACACCTGGCGCTAATTGTGGACCAGATTTCCACCGAATTTGGCGAATAAGTAGTTCTATAGCAGGCCATGTCAACTGGTATGTTTTGAGCGGGTCAGACACTTTTTTTTAATAGCGGCCATATAAAATTTTTAGCTCAGTATGTTATGGGTGTTGGACCCAAAAAATAAATTATTTCATTTTTGTACCAAACATTGTTTAACTTGTACATTATATGTGACGACATTTACTTCGAATAAAAAAAAACTTCACTTCATATTTTTTGAATAATTAGATGTGAAATTCGAATTTTTTTCTTCTTTGCCGCAGCCATAATAAAAAACACTAAATTTTACAGGTGAAAAATTTACAAAGTAAACTAATGCCATGGGACACCATGTGACATGTATGTAATCACCAAATAACAGTTCACACATAAAAAAAAGTAAAAATATGCTAAAAAAATTCATATTTAACAATTGTTTATATAAATATATATGGCTTGTTATTTGGTGGTGGCATGTATGTCGCGCGGTGGCCCATGACATTAGTTTACTTCGTAAATGTTTCATCTGTAAAACTTAGTATTTTTTATTATGGCTGCAGCAAAACAGAAAAAAAATTTGAATTTCAAATTAAATTATTTAAAAAATATAAGGTGTTGAATTTTTTTATTCGAAGAAAATATTCTTATATATAATGTGTAAAAGTTGAACAATGTTTGGTACAAAATTAAAATTATTAATTTTTTGCGATTTAACACATTTATATCTACAAAACTACGAAAAAAAATTTCAAATTACTTTGTATGCTGTCAGTATCTACTATAACCACAAGTATATCGACACATAGCCTCATTTCTCCACCATTTTTAAGATAGCCTGCATTAAAAATTATAAAATAAAGTTTTTTAAGTCATGTCTCAGGAAACAGTCAACTGATTCCCAACAAATTTGGCGAAGAAGTTTATACTGTGGTAGGCCATATTAATATGTATTTTAAGTGTGCCAGATACGTATTCTCAGAATGTCGGTTATAATCACACTTTAGCTTAGTGTGCTATATCTACGAAACTACGTAACTCTCTACACAGACACGCGCCGCTGCATGTATAGCCCAGTTGGCCTGGCCCAGAAGTTTTTCGCACCGCGAGTTGCGCTGAGGATGAGTTGGAGTGACTACCAGAAAATTCACGCAGCGACTATCCCAAGACGTTTTCCCAAGGATGAGAGTGGCACAAATCCCGATATCCTTATCGCGGCACGCGGCAGGCTGTTCGTAACTGCGCGCCTCTCCAGTTACGATTATATCAACGCGCCCCTGAAGGGCGAAGGTGAAGGCCACGAAGACTACAGTATATAGTATTAGGCTGCGTTTTACCTTATTGAGCGCTTCTTAAAAACCTGCTTACGATCTACTTTTCGGATTACATTTTATCCTTCCACCATGTGTAAATTTAACATTGCCATGTGCTTGATCACTTTATTCATGCGTCCGGCACGTAACACTATGAAAGTTAAGAAATGCAAGTGTTTTACAAAATTGCTAATTCTTACACTTAAAAAGTCTAAAAAAAAAACCGAAAGAAAATTACGTCACATCAGCATCAACAAATGTCTATCTACCACTTTTTATTCGACGTTACGACATGGAACTATTTTCCATACGTCGTTACCAACTTTACTGTTCAAAGTTTCATTCAAACGTGCTTACTTTACGGAGAACAGCCTTTATCATAACTTTGTTGATAGTTCATTTTATCGTAATCAAATACGTCTCACACATTATTATTTTTTAATTACTGAACCCTTCTTCAATTTATCGTAAAGGTCGTGATTTTACCACTACAGCGCTTGAAACCCTATTTTTTCACGGGTAAATCCATAGATGGCAGCACAGTTGGAGGTTATATGTGAAAACAAGGGTAGGTGGGGCAGCGTCGGAATGAAGATAGGGTAGGAAACGGGAATACCAACAACAGAATTTTTCAATCTTTCGTCTATATTGCCGTTGGTTATTAGAGACGTACGAGTGGCTCGGAAAATCCGGAGCGGGGAAGCAAGCGGTCATAGCCTGTATTAACACAGTCCCTGCTTCCGCATGGAGTGGTTTAGGAAAACCATGTAACACCAGGATTTCCGTGTCCTCCCAAATACAAGTCCAGTGTATTGCCACTGCGCCACCCTGCTGTCTCTGTGCAGAAAAGTTTAAGTACGTGTATAAAAAAATTTACAATAATAGCAATCCAGCAGTCACTAAAACATATTTTTAACCAACCTCGTGCACATATTTCCCCCTTAGGAATATTCCGCGAAATAACACCCCATGGTATAAATCTGAAGGTATTTTTCACGCAGCCAAAATAGAATTTTCATATTGGTTTCTAGCAAACCCTTTTTTGATATAAATATTAATTATATAATGTGCATGTGAAGCTTAAGGAGAAAGAGTGTATTTGAGAGAGTGAGAACTTTCAAGAAGATATATCATTTCTGTTCATCATATAGTACTTTTGTCGCCGCTGTTAGAGCGAAGTTGCAAATAACTGTTTTGATGTCACTAAACTTTCTGAGGTGATCCTGCAAAGTTCTGGTAAAATAATAACCGACAGAAAACTTTCGTTCGTCGTTTCCCACATGCTGAGAATAATTCAGTTGTACTTTCGATGACTGCGTATCTCACGCTTTGTTAAACCAATGGCTTTAGAATAAAGAATTTGAAAATTCAGTAGATTTCCAGCATTCAGGCATTTACTATCACTTACACTTTAAGATTATTTATTTTATAATTCTGATTGACCTTAATATTAGTTTTTTATTTTCATATTAAATAATACATTGTTTTATATTTTAAACTTTTAGATTTATTAATTTCATAATAACAGTAAATAACCGCACCGGTTATTTTGGTAATTTTCTTGGAAAACATTTGGCACGCTAATTAAATAACCAGCCCAAGTGGATTTTTTTTAAGTAAAACTGTTGATTTTTGGGCAGGACGTTATTACTTGGGAATTTACTTATTGGTCAACAATGTGATTTTTTAGGCCAAATAGAGACCGCAAGATAATTATTACACTTTCGATAAACGTTAAATTTTCATTACACCAACATAAAATTTATGCTTGTTGTGCATAGAGTTAGTCATAGGCGTGCTCAGAGTCAGATACTGTGTGTTTGGGGAGGGGGGAAGTGGGAAGGCGTAAAGCGCAAAAGAAAGATCCAATCTGACATTAAAAACACAGCGGAACAATATATTTAAACATGATCATTGCAAATAGTCTACGCTAGATTATAACACTTATTTGTAATTTAGTAACAGTTTCAAACACGCAGTCTGTCTAGTGAAAAATACGTTATTGGTAGAATTACTTTTTTATTTTCCTAGTTACGTGATGCAATGGGTGGTTCAGCTGCAGTCCCTGCACCCCCTCTTGTGCACGCCTATGGAGTTAGTAAAATGTTTCTTGAGATTATTAAAAAGTACTCACATACTAACTACCCGCAAATTTTACGTAACTCTCTGTGGTTTATGAATTAACGTATATTTTTAGTTCATCTTGCTGTATTGTTGTAAATTATGAAGCGTGATTTCAGAAAAATTAGTGCGTTATTTGCTATGCGATTGTTTCATTGTGCACAACTAATTTAATAAAACATGTTTATATTTCATTGTTATGATTGAATAGATTACGAAGCCAACGCAATATATGACCAAAACCAAAAATGTGCCTATCGGACTCGGACAAGAAGCTGCGTAGTAAACATAAAATAAATAGAGTGACGCGCGCAACTTTCCAGTTTATAGTATTTTGGAGTATTTGAAGAGTTTCCGTCTGGCACATGTGGTTTTACTACCTTTCGATGTTTGAGACCCGAGGGCGTAAGTGGGGCGAATACCCTAAATGCCGTTCAAACGATTGTGTTCTGATTGCAGCGGCGAAGAAAGCTACGTTTAACCAACAGAGGTTCGATATACATTGTTACTGTTAAAAGACGCTTGAGAGGCGTGTTTGAGCTCGTGAGGGATGGAGGTCTTAACAAAAATAAAATAACTAAATTTTATTTCTAATTTATTCACACGGCTATTATATACAGCATTAAATTATCTATTTCCACTATTACTCTTTATTTCTCAGTAAGCTCAATATTTAATGTTTACTTTAACTTTAATTAACGTATTTCTCAATGTCTCTGTTTCTTTATAGTCAATTAACTCATACTCAACATTAACACACATTCAGTTTGTCTGTTGCCATCATTTGTAACGTCTTTCATTCATGCATCCAGTCCAATAGTCCAGCCTGCTAGTCGCACCCTTCACTGGTCTGATGCTCGCAGTCGCAAATTTTCCTCCAGCTGGTCACTTCCAGCTCTACTCGTTTCTCCCCTCGCTCGTCGTCTCTCGTCACATGATCTCCCATACTCCCGACGCTCATAAACTCTCCACTTCACTTATCAACTACCGACTCGGAGGCCCCTCGCACTGTTAAACTCGCTGGCCTTCACCTGGAAACTTCGACGCACCCCGAGTCATGCTGAGAGAAACTAGGGCAGTAGACCACTAGAAAATTCTTCAGATAAACGCGAAAATTCAATCAGCTGAAGGTCAGGAGCGCGCGCTGCGAAAGGATTATCGTGGCGGCCAAGCTTTTTGAAACAAAATACGCGCTTCTTGGATTATCGCTCACCCGACCTTCATTTCTCCATTCTCACCGCCCGATATCATCTTACTACTCTCTCCTCCACACACTCTTCGCTCGCTCGCACGATGAAAAGGAGCGAAATGTAGCATTACTATTTACAACCTTCTTGGTTTAGTCTCCTCATTGATNGCTCGCTCGCACGATGAAAAGGAGCGAAATGTAGCATTACTATTTACAACCTTCTTGGTTTAGTCTCCTCATTGATCGTCCTCGAAAAACCGAAGCTATAAGGAACATAGAGAGGTGTCGAATTTTATATTTTCGGAGCTCAGTTTCATTTTTATCGTTACCGATCAGGTTTTCTTACATGTCTGTAAAACATTTCCTTGAATGTACAACATTTAACAATGCCATCTCTATCGTTGCTGTAGTTGTTTTGGTATGAGCTTAACGCACGCACGGTAATTATTGTAAAGTGTTACCCATTGCAATTTACTTTATATCATTAGTTGTTTAGTGCAGTAATAAAATATTTGGTTGTATTGCAACCAGGTGTTTGCAAAAATAACTTCACGTATTTCCTGCTGCAGTGTAATTGTTGGGAGTTAAATGTATATTAAAACAAATTCCACAAAAATATTTCCCGGTCTGAAGAGGATATACAACATATTTTTCTCTAACTTGTAAACTAAAAATTGTGACTACCAGTAGTGATATTTTTGTACTTAAACTCATTAGAGTATAGTAGTAGAAAGACATGCACATTCTTACTATGGATAAAGTCGAGTATTATATCATCTCGGATGATGATTAGCCTTTATTAATGAGACTTAGACTGTGTTCGCAGTATTAAATACTATATAAACTGCTATGGTGTTAACGGGAGAAACGTATAAAGAAGGGAGGTTGTATTAAGTCATAGGGGAGCATGTGAATGAAAGGAGCGCACCTGGTCTCGCACTCAGGGCTCGGTACCCAGGAGGTGGAGCACTGCCTGCTCCTAGTCTGGTCGCCACCCACGTCCCTTGACACTCTCCGAGTGCTCCCATCTTATGCCTCGCAGTCCTGTCCACCCTCCGCGTGTGTGCTGTCATTATTATCTACGTCTGGCTCCCATTGTGCAGTGGAGGCGGTGTCTGCTTATAAATTGTTGAAGTTGCAAAGAAATGTCTTGATGTCTGCTGGACCCACGCCTTCAGGTGTCCTGTGCACTTTGCTGTTGAAATCCATCCGTTCCATCCTGGCTCGATGTTAAAGAGTCAGTAAGTTTTGTAAACTTGCCAGTGGGCTTCTTCGCAGGGTTGTTGCGAAAAGATGTGCACAGTGGAGCCATGTGTAACGAAATGTTCATACAAAAGAATTTGTCCCATATCCTCTTTCTTCTTCCCTGAAAACAATGATGTTTGAAACAGTGTTGCCAGATCATTCGAGTTCAAATTCCTGCCAGACTGGAAAATTCCCGTTTTAATCTCAACATTCTGGTTTTCATACAATTGTAAAAAAATTGAACGACGCGTGTAGTTTACTGTTAGTTTTTCTGTGCCTGTTTTCTCTACTTTATTCCCAAANATTGTAAAAAAATTGAACGACGCGTGTAGTTTACTGTTAGTTTTTCTGTGCCTGTTTTCTCTACTTTATTCCCAAAGCATAAAATTAAGTGCACGTAGTAATCAAATAGAGAATAATGACAGGAAGACGAGAAATGTTCTAAATAAGAGTGTGTCGATCCTGCATTTATATCCTGGGAATCAATTACAGATANTGACAGGAAGACGAGAAATGTTCTAAATAAGAGTGTGTCGATCCTGCATTTATATCCTGGGAATCAATTACAGATATACCAAAAAGTTTTGGAAATGTATGCGTAGATTTAAATAGATGCTGCTAAGTTCTTAATTTTCCATTTTTTTTNATATACCAAAAAGTTTTGGAAATGTATGCGTAGATTTAAATAGATGCTGCTAAGTTCTTAATTTTCCATTTTTTTTTCTCCCTTTTCCCGCTAGCTACTGAAATTTCCTGGAAAACGGGAAATTCCTCGCCGTCTGTCAACACTNATTGTAAAAAAATTGAACGACGCGTGTAGTTTACTGTTAGTTTTTCTGTGCCTGTTTTCTCTACTTTATTCCCAAACCATAAAATTAAGTGCACGTAGTAATCAAATAGAGAATAACGACAGGAAGACGAGAAATGTTCTAAATAAGAGTGTGTCGATCCTGCATTTATATCCTGGGAATCAATTACAGATATACCAAAAAGTTTTGGAAATGTATGCGTAGATTTAAATAGATGCTGCTAAGTTCTTAATTTTCCATTTTTTTTCTCCCTTTTCCCGCTAGCTACTGAAATTTCCTGGAAAACGGGAAATTCCTCGCCGTCTGTCAACACTGATTTCAAAACAACTTAGTTGCGAAAACAGTGTTCTAACCGTCCGTCCAAACCACGTTGTTTTAACAGGTTTAGTGATTAAAAAAAATAGCAGTTGAGTTTTGAGACTCTAGAACTGGTTACCATGCAGCTGGCATGTGTTGGCCATCCATATTCCCCCACCTCTTGGACCACCCTACTCCCTGCGGCATGATCCTCGCAGATCGTCCTTCCGGCTTGCCTGCCAGGGGGGTCTCCGAGATCCAATTACCGCGCTAATTCCGCCCCCCTCCACCTACGCATAGCCGTAGGCGAGGGAGAGGGTTTCTGCTTCGCCGACCGTGCTCCAGCATTGCGCTGACGTCCGCTTCCATATTGAGGTGAGAAGTCGCGATCTCCCATCCACCGCTTCCCAATCCCCTTCTCCATCTTAGACCCTTAGATATAAGAAAATTTCCCTCTTTTTTTTCGGATTATACCTCGAGGTTTTCTCTCCCTCCCTTAGGATACCCGAAGGAAAATTATTCGGAATTTTATATTCCCGCCAATTGTTCAAGTTTCAGGCATTTCAAGTATTGTAATTATGTAATTATCTTCAGATTAAAATTTTCTTCCCTGCCGTGAATTTTTGCGATAATTAACGGCTTAAATTTTAGCAGTAAGGCAAATGACTCATTGCAAGTTTTTTTCCGTCAGAAGGCTGTAAGGAGCATTCAGCATTTAATGTTTATTTCTATTGCTGTAGAATTTTCGTACACTGAGGGTAATATAAATGTCTGCAGAGGCAAAAAATATTGCCAAATGCCCCATAAAAATTACATTTTCATTGTTAGCTTCTATGCATTATTAGAGGCACTAAAAACGTAAAGTAATTAATTGATTTACGTTGTAAAGCAACACCATTTGCTATCAGATGTGTATGGGTAATAATCAGACACGAAGGAGTTTTTATGTTTTGCAACACGCAGTGGTATTTTTGCATATTTTCTTTATAGCATTGAATTTATTTAAGAAAAATACAACTTAACGATTGTGTTTTTAATTAATTAGGATTAGTTGCCTGGTCTTAAAGCATTAGTGTTTAATTTTTGTGGCTTGTTTTGTTATTGTGTTATCAAAAAATTATGTTTTATCTCGTTTTAAGTAAACATTATTTAAATTAAAATTGCCCTCCGTATATTTTACATTATCCCAGAAATGTTGGCAGCAAATAGCAAAACATTGTTCCACATTTTAATGTCTTATTAAAAGTTAAATGTTTCAAGTACAGTTTAGAACAGGAATTGATGTAATTGTTACGAGTTGTCAGGCCCTTAGCTGAGCGGTCTGCCTGATCACACCTTCACTTATTTATCCAGGACACGGGCCGTGATCGCTGAAATTATTTATGAAATCGCAAACCACAGAAACCCCCTCCGCCGACCAGTAAACGGGGACAACGCAGCCGATTTAGGACAGTGTAGTCCGTGGGCGGTGTCTTTTGTCGTCGGGCCATTGGAACGAGAAGACCACTGAAGATGGGTGTGTCCGGCTGTGGAATTGCGCCATCTTAATCAGCCTCCGGAATAATGAACAAGGTGGGGACTCTCCAATCAGGCTTTACTCAAAACGAGGCTGGTTAAATCTTTATAAAATAATTTCATTTAATATTTCAGTATATTTGTATAGCTCCCCCTGTTCATACTCAATCATATTTATATTGAAATTATATTGTACAACCTTAACGTTAAATAAACCTATTTTATATAGTGTTCATTACATAACTCTTATCAATAGCTTGTTAGGCCCCTATATCCCAGTTACGGATAATTATAAACAAAATATCAAAGGCATAACATAATACTGACATAATCATTTTTAACAATTTCACATTGTAATTTCATTGGAGTATTGTTTTAATTGTCATTTATTAATTTTACGTGTACTGGAATGATAAACAAATGCAGCAATAAGAAAAAAAGTGCAAAACTAGAAATAGTATAATTACTGTGTTCAGAGAGTAATAATGCGAGAAAAATAAATCACACTTTTAATTTCTTGCAAATTGTATTGCTTGCAGCGTAAAAAACTAGCAGTAGTAGACAGATATACGTCGAACAGAGATTTTATTTCCTGCGCGTAACCATGACGGCTGGCTTGCGATTGCAGAGTGCCACTGCCGTCGTTAAAAAAAAAAAAAATTGGTCAAGATTTTTTTTACCCATGAATGCCATTCAAAACCCATTCCACATAAACTGAAAGGTTCCTATTTCTCGTTTCAGATATGGAGTTTATTTTTGTAGTACGTAGATTGCTTTTTAAAAAGGGAATACAACCAGGTTTATTTTTACGTAAATATTTTCTGATACAGAATGTATGTATGGGGTAGATTCTGACGTGGAGCACACTTTTATCGATATTATTAAAATTATATACAATTATATAAAACATTAAGGTCACCTCTTAAATCCTATGTTGTACGATGCACAGCTGTGAAATTGCACACTGGCTCAGTACGTAGCTACGATGAGACATTTCATTCGCATACCATCACTGTTGTTCGTAGCTCCCTCTCACTCCATCTCTTCATACCCGAATAATTTCTTCAACTAACAATATTTAAATAAATAAAATGCTTGATTTTATTAGTAAGCTTCAGGTTTTTTTAAGTAAGCTATTTGTTTGTTCTTTTATTCGTAGTTTCCTAAGTTTTTCACATAAAAATGTACAGTTCCGTCTCTAAATATTTTGTATATTAAATAGACAATGATTTCGCCAAGAAGAGTATGATTCTCCTTTGTAATATTTAAGAAGGTCATTCTTGATTGACTTATACAGTACTACAGTCATATCTTGACGAAGATAGGTTCTTCCATCCGTAGAAGAAATCCTCACATACTCCACGATTTAAACGAATACGGTTTAGCGTAGTCCAGATATATCGGGGTAGGTCGATTCCAGGCACACTCTCTTTGACGCAAGATATTGATAATGTTGAAATGTTCTGCTGTAAGACTCTTCAACCTAAAATTCAAGAAATTACGTATGCTAATAGTTTTACAAATTTTGCTTCATAGTTTTTGCTCTTCTGTAGAATTAATTGTGGCAGGTGTTAAATATGAAAAATTATATTTTATTTCACACGCAGTTAACATCCCGTCATTTCAGAGAGTTATTTTTTTCATATCTTGTTGGCTCTTAATGGAATGACATAGTTTATACGATGTTATACTCAGCAGTTACTGGAGAAACAAATGAGTGATTTTAATAAACAGTTCCATCCTAATACAATTTATCGGAAGTGTACTAAATGAGTTTCTGTTCTCTCATACCGAACAGAGCACAGTCGCCATAAGAAGGCTACAAAACGTGAAGGGAGTTTGATTGTTTTTACAAAAAGTGGCAAACATGGATTCTATGCAAAAGTGTTTTAAAGCAACTACGGTCCAGCGCTGGTACTCAGACTTTTTTTTAGGGGGCCATATTAATAAAAACTAAGACCGCCGCGGGCCGAACTTAACATAAAAATATTTGTGAACTAAAAGCAGGTAGGTAATTCGATGACATTTAAAATTCAGAGTGTCGTGTATCGTCTTGCAGGTCGTTTGTTTATTCGTTCGATTAGGTGATGGCGGGCGGAGGTAGTACATCAAAAATATGTACAGAAGTCGCCTGACTTTTAAAATAATTAAAAATATAGTCTATTTTCATCAGTGACTTTAACTTTTAATAAATTCGTATTATGTATTGCTTTTTTATTTTTGTAACAGAAACCCTAAAAATAAGAATTTGGTAACTTGTATCTACTGAAGCCGACGAGCGCGGACCACAAAGAATGGGCCCGCGGGCCGCAGTTTGAGAACCTCTGTTTTAGTAAAATATATTTTAGTAGCCGTTCTGGCTGTGGTAATGTATATCTCTGCCACTTTTACAAAAGTTAGGTTTGCTAGTTCATATCCCTGCCATTATGTATGTATATGCCTGTGTGTGTATATATTTAAAATAATTTCTAACGAACCTAATTTAATCACACTCGGTATATTTACAGTTCTTAGTAAAGGCACGCGACTTTTAAGTTGTTCATACATGCGGGATGCTTATTTTCGAAATGGTGGCCATTTAAATTTTTAGGTGCTCTATCACAACTTTGGGACAATTCAACCGATTTGAACAAAAATTGTTATGTGGACAGTTTAATACTGATGCTTTAAATTCGGAAACTGCCCTCGTAAGTCCGTCATTTTGTATTACAGCGCTATACATTCCCATCGCATCACGGTGAATTCAGTGCACAAAGCAGGCACTGCAGNTCCGTCATTTTGTATTACAGCGCTATACATTCCCATCGCATCACGGTGAATTCAGTGCACAAAGCAGGCACTGCAGGACACCACGTTGAATTTACTGCGTTTTAATGGTACTGGAGATAGGGCATTTAACACTACAAGAGTAAGGTAAACATAGTCTTGACACACGAATAGTGTTTTATAAGCTACCTCAACGTACACTGAAGAGCCAAAAACCTGGTATAGGCGTGCGTATTTAAATAACAGATGTATGGAACCAATCAGAGTAACGCGATGCGGTCAGCAGCTAGATCGGTTACTGCTGCTACAATGGCAGGTTATCAAGATTTAAGTGAGTTTGAACGTGGTGTTATAGTCGGCGCACGAGAGATGGGACATAGCATCTCCGAGGTAGCGATAACATTTGGATGTTCGCGTATGACCATTTCACGAGTGTACTGTGAATATCGGGAATATGGGGTCAAACATCACATCTTCGACATCGCTGCGGCCGGCAAAAGATCGTGAAAGAACAGGACAAACGACGACTGACGAAAATCATTAAACGTGACAGACGTGCAACCTTTTCTTAAATTGGCGCAGATTGGATTTGTGGACTGCTCTGCAGGATTCATGGCGTGAATTGCCTCCTGCATACCTTCAGACATTAGTCGAGTCCATGCCACGTCGTCTTGCGNGGGGGGGGCTACACGATATTAGGCAGGTGTACCAGTTTTTTTGGCTCTTCAGTGTATAACATTATTATGGTTAAGACGATTATTTTCTAAATGGAAGTCCTAAATGTTTTATTTAACTATGCTTTATCTTTCGAATGTTTATATCTATTACAACCAAAATTGGTATACCGTATTGTTCATTGAAAACATCAGATAGGCTAGGTTTTTTTACTTGCTGGAAGGTAAAGCATATTCGTCAAAGATCTGGAAATAACTTATTGCTGCTCAATTTGCCACACTGGTGGTGTTTTGGTATAGACCACTTCAACTTGTAACGCCGGCTTACTAGTTGGTTACCAGGTACTGATTGCATAACGGCATCTCAACATTTTGCTAACCAGTGGTGGCATCTTTGTTGCGTGTGCAACTAGAGTTCACCGTATAAGCGGATGTTTCATATATGTACTCAGAAGTAGTCTGTGATGTAGAGCAAGCGTCAAAACATGGATAACTTCCATGATAGCTTTATTCATTCTGTGATATTCTGTGTAGTCATTTGCACGCCTGGTTTCTTTATCTCTACGTGAGGCGAGGAAATAATTGAGATCTGTCCATGCATTCACTTTATTTGCCGTCATATCCTGACCAAGAAATATTGTATTCACGGTATGGTAATTTCAGGAATGTTACAACTGGCTNTTATCTCTACGTGAGGCGAGGAAATAATTGAGATCTGTCCATGCATTCACTTTATTTGCCGTCATATCCTGACCAAGAAATATTGTATTCGCGGTATGGTAATTTCAGGAATGTTACTACTGGCTAAACTTTTTATCATATCCGTGATTGCTATTGTATGGATGATCATGTTTGTTTGTCTAAACCATCCTCTTAGAAGTCCTATATCACTAATCAGGCAACACAAACAAAAATAACTGAAATGATACAGACGGTGCTAGGCTGTGTTTCTTATATAAAATGTTTAGGTAATTAAGAATGGCGGTGATAAATACAATTCCAAAAACTGCCTATGATGTTTCTATGCCTCGTCCCCTTCCTCATAGGTGGTACTCTCACTGCAGAATATGAGGAAAGGGGTGGGACTTGTGTTCGGTTCTTTATCGATCCATTTTCCGTTACGCAGCTAATTTGCTGAGATAGGTTAGCGTAACGTAATTTCTACTCCGCTTCCCTAATAGCTTTCTGAGTGGAACAGCGCAACGTTAATAGTCTCTAGCATACATTTTAAAAGTACATTTTTTCCCGAGTAACGATGCTCACGTAGAGAAAAAATTTATTACTAAAAGTCGCGTATTTGTGCGTGCATATTTGCTTCGATGTGCCCCATCACCTCTCAATGAAGTCTTTTAGGCCGATGCAGATTAAGGAAAGAATAAAGGGTATTTATATGCTTCTAAAGTCGCCTTTACACACTATAAACCCGAATCAGTGCAAATTGATCAGTGAAATAACATTCAATGAAAGTCAGTTGGTAAGCTACTGTCGACTGGCAAATCAAGGAAATTAACTGTGAACAAGTGACTTATGGCAGTGGAATTCTCAACATTCGGTGGAAATCAAAAATAATTCAGTGAAATTCAACCATCATATTAATTAGTTATCAGACACTGATTGTCAATCGCTCAATTTTCACTATTTTCATTGGTTTGGCTTAATTCTCACTGCTTCATAAGAGTGTAATAGCTTTGGAAACAACCATCGATAAAGCAGCAAAAGTTTATGTGGCGTATACACACACACGGACCTACATAGCCTGAGTGAAACAGAAAACCAGCCCTCCTGATCGATTGGTAAGGATGCGATTTTGCTCACTTCTGGTGCACTCTAAATTTGAATAAGTGGAAAACCACCGATTCGCAGTGAAATACAACTACTCGAGTCAGTGAAAATGGCTCCACTGAGAAACCGTGGAAAACTATTCGTTTTTTATGTGAAACAATTTCACTTATTGAATAAATGATAGCCAATTGCATGCGGTGAATTAAATATTATTTCTATTCAATTTAGCCAAATAATTAAGACAAATAAACATATTCACTGTAATTGCTGTATCTTCTGTGCGATTTAACGTAATTAAAAAAAAATGCTGTGCGAAGGATTCGAACCCAGAGTACTATGTTTACAGGTCATCGCCTTACCAAATTTAGCTACCAAACCAACTTTGGCTGCAAAAAGGCNATGTTGTGCGAAGGATTCGAACCCAGAGTACTATGTTTACAGGTCATCGCCTTACCAAATTTAGCTACCAAACCAACGTTGGCTGCAAAAAGGGAAAATATGAGAATTAAAATAATTTATAAAAATTTATACCTTTAAATTTTATGCAATTTATTTCCATTTTTGTGTAATTTCGTAATATTCTGATTTTAATACACATTTCACCACTTTTAATGCAGCTTAAACCTCCAAACCGACCGCTATGACGGTTATCGGTACGCGAAAACGAAATGAAAGACGTAAAAACTAAATGTTACTTCTTAAAATGGTATAATAAAAGACGGAACCAATATTTTAAAAAGATGGGTGATTAATCAGTGGGAAAATGCCACTGCAATAATAAGTGAAAGAAAACTGGCATTTTTTTTTTTTTTACTTATTCATTAATAAAATTGACGTAAGCGACTGTTGAATTAGTCAGGGGCTGTTAACCGAACTAAACAGTGAAATTCCCACTTATTAAGAGAGTATTGTCTAAAAATGAAGTCCGCACTCACCCATTGTATGATTCTTACCTGTGAAATATTCCTATATTATTATTTTTATCGAGAACTGGTACATTTCGTATTGGCATGGTATTAGGAGTGGAGTAGAGAGTTTTTGGGTGGCTCTTAACAACGTCGTCTTGAGAGCCAATGACGGCGAATTGAAGTCGGTATGCAGCGACGGATTGTATGGGCGGGGGAAAGGGAGATCCCCGAGAAACCCCACCGACCAGCGGCATCGTCAGGCACGATTCCCGCATACGACCCGCCGGGAATCGAACCCGGTTTGCTTGGTGGAAGGTGAGTAGTCTGGCCACCAAACCACCGCGGTCCGTATATGAAATAAGGTTAAGAGGGAGAGGTTCCCACCATATTGGATTTACGTATGTTCCTCCATAACTTTATTTTCAGTTTCAACATAAAAAAACTAATCTTCTCAAGCTCTAGGTAACATATTGACAGTTATTTCAAAATCCAACTTATTTTTCCACCGTTACTCATTTCACGTCTGTAACCTTAATCAAAGGTTTTTTTTTTCATCATTGTTTAGTGTTTAGTAATTTTTGTCTTAAATGGGAAAATAAGAATATAACTGAAACTGTAAAATCTTCAAAAACGTAATTAGTAGTCCTCCGTGTTACGTCAAGCTTTGATTTTTAAGCATGTGGTTTCTCTACCTTAAGGTCTCCACTCTACTGTGCGGCAAACAGCTATTTTAATATCTGAAACAGCGATAATTTTGAGTAAAGTTAAGACAACTAAGGAACGGCATTTTATGAAATTATTTTTCTTCTAAAACAAATGCAGAATTCAACACTTTGTATCAACAAGTAAGAGAAAATGAATAAATATACTTCATTTCTTTTCGAATGACAAAAAATTTTTTTTATGAAATGTTAGACCTCAGTAACGATAATATAGGCATACAAAAAAAGTTTATAAAATATAAGAGACATATTGATTCTGCAGATATTATTTTGATTAAGTATTATATTTAATTAACGATGACATAGGCGTACAGAAAATATTTACAAAGAAGATTAGACATATTCAATCTGCGGATCATTTAGCAGTTTTCTGGAGGTAAGCTGGTCACCATTCTCTACTGTTAATATTTTAATAAAATACGAGCTGTATTTTACCAACGTATACACTGAAGAAATGCAATGTTTATTTCCAATGTTTTCGAGTAAATACACTGAAGAGCCACAAAAATTGGTATAGGCGTGCGTGTGCAAATAACAGATGTATGGAACCAATCAGAGTAACGCGATGCAGTCGGCAGCTAGATCGGTTACTGCTGCTACAATGGCAGGTTATCAAGATTTCAGTGAGTTTGAACGTGGTGTTATAGTCGGCGCGAGAGATGGACATAGCATCTCCGAGGTAGCGATAACATTTGGATGTTTGCGTACGACCATTTCACGAGTGTAACGTGAATATCGGGAATCCGGTAAAACATCACATCTTCGACATCGCTGCGGCCGGAAAAAGGTCGCGAAAGAACGGGACAAACGACGACTGANCAAATTGGCGCAGATTGTATTTGTGGACTGCCCTGCAGGATTAATGGTTTAAATTGCCTCCTGCATACCTTCAGACATTAGTCGAGTCCATGCCACGTCGTCTTGCGGCACTTCTGCGAGCTCGGGGGGCCCTACGCGATATTAGGTAGTTGTACTAATTTTTTTGGCTCTTCAGTGTAGGAAATTTGCAGTTGAGCAGCATTGGGCACTTGCGGCAAAACTCAAATTTGAGCTATTAGTAAGGAAGATATGCCCGTATACATAGGTGTAAACATTTATTGAAAATCAAGTTCAGAAACACTAATTACGTGGGAAGCATGAATGNGTTTAGTAATTTTTGTCTTAAATGGGAAAATAAGAATATAACTGAAACTGTAAAATCTTCAAAAACGTAATTAGTAGTCCTCCGTGTTACGTCAAGCTTTGATTTTTAAGCATGTGGTTTCTCTACCTTAAGGTCTCCACTCTACTGTGCGGCAAACAGCTATTTTAATATCTGAAACAGCGATAATTTTGAGTAAAGTTAAGACAACTAAGGAACGGCATTTTATGAAATTATTTTTCTTCTAAAACAAATGCAGAATTCAACACTTTGTATCAACAAGTAAGAGAAAATGAATAAATATACTTCATTTCTTTTCGAATGACAAAAAATTTTTTTTATGAAATGTTAGACCTCAGTAACGATAATATAGGCATACAAAAAAAGTTTATAAAATATAAGAGACATATTGATTCTGCAGATATTATTNCCTCAGTAACGATAATATAGGCATACAAAAAAAGTTTATAAAATATAAGAGACATATTGATTCTGCAGATATTATTGTGATTAAGTATTATATTTAATTAACGATGACATAGGCGTACAGAAAATATTTACAAAGAAGATTAGACATATTCAATCTGCGGATAATTTAGCAGTTTTCTGGAGGTAAGCTGGTCACCATTCTCTACTGTTAATATTGTAATAAAATACGAGCTGTATTTTACCAACGTATACACTGAAGAAATGCAATGCTTATTTCCAATGTTTTCGAGTAAATACACTGAAGAGCCACAAAAATTGGTATAGGCGTGCGTGTGCAAATAACAGATGTATGGAACCAATCAGAGTAACGCGATGCAGTCGGCAGCTAGATCGGTTACTGCTGATACAATGGCAGGTTATCAAGATTTCAGTGAGTTTGAACGTGGTGTTATAGTCGGCGCGAGAGATGGACATAGCATCTCCGAGGTAGCGATAACATTTGGATGTTTGCGTACGACCATTTCACGAGTGTAACGTGAATATCGGGAATCCGGTAAAACATCACATCTTCGACATCGCTGCGGCCGGAAAAAGGTCGCGAAAGAACGGGACAAACGACGACTGATGAGAATCATTAAACGTGACAGACGTGCAACCCTTTCTCAAATTGGCGCAGATTGGATTTGTGGACTGCCCTGCAGGATTAATGGCTTAAATTGCCTCCTGAATACCTTCAGACATTAGTCGAGTCCATGCCACGTCGTCTTGCGGCACTTCTGCGAGCTCGGGGGGCCCTACACGATATTAGGNGTCTTGCGGCACTTCTGCGAGCTCGGGGGGCCCTACGCGATATTAGGTAGTTGTACTAATTTTTTTGGCTCTTCAGTGTAGGAAATTTGCAGTTGAGCAGCATTGGGCACTTGCGGCAAAACTCAAATTTGAGCTATTAGTAAGGAAGACATGCCCGTATACATAGGTGTAAACATTTATTGAAAATCAAGTTCAGAAACACTAATTACGTGGGAAGCATGAATGNCATGCCCGTATACATAGGTGTAAACATTTATTGAAAATCAAGTTCAGAAACACTAATTACGTGGGAAGCATGAATGGAAATCAGATAACCAAGAAGTGAGTTAAACATATAGTTCAAAATATGTTTGCTTAAATTGTAAGTTCTCGATAGATTTTATGGTGTTTCTTACTACAAGATAATTTTTAGTCGTGTTCTTGATATTGAAAAAAACAGTGATGGCTGTATTTTAGAGGCATCTACCATCTTTTGTGCGAAAAAAACTTTGAGTGGAGCCCATAGATATAGCCTAGAGAAAGAGAATGTCACATCCCTCCATGTTTATGTATTAATAAGCGATGGGGCATATCCACTTAAGATGTATTTTATGACAATTTCTTAACAAGCAATCGAGAAATGACAAGAAGTCCTGTAAAGATCGTCGTGTGGTTGATAACGCTGTTTGTATTTCAAGCAAATTTTGAACGATTTTATAGGCCATTTAAGTTGAAGTGTAAAGTGCTACGTCCATAGCGAAAGTGACATGTGTTCTACACAATTATCATAAATTACTAGAACCTACCCAACCAGTATTAGATACTTTCGAAAATCTTCCAGCAGACAGTCAATAGCCTTTCCAGAACCATTGGCATACAGCTTTGACTTACATTCTGTGTTGTTTTCAGTTTGTTTTTTCTCCTTATAAACAAAACATGATCGAAACAGGAAAGCATCCNTGACTTACATTCTGTGTTGTTTTCAGTTTGTTTTTTCTCCTTATAAACAAAACATGATCGAAACAGGAAAGCATCCATGCTCTGTATACAATAAAGAACTGAAACAAAAGTTGACCAAAAGCATCAGCTAATATTTGTCATCCATTCCGTGCGATTTGTAAATATTGTTGGATACTTAATATTCTTTCGAATATTTTTTTATATTCTGAACATTCCAAATAGTACACAACGCTTTAACACTCTACTGAATCTATTCGCTGACAGAATATGGATTATGGTGCGCATGCCAGCTGTGCAGTAACCCACTTTCGTGACCCGACAATGAAGAACATTTTGCCTCTTAAACCGTTAGAGGCAAGCTGATCTGCAGTGCCTTGGGAGCTCCAGAAACTCTTCTTTTCCCCTACTTCCAGTTTTCCGGGGTTTGTTTAGACGCAGCGCTAGAAGTATCCTAGTGATATTTATATGTATGTAATACCACTTTTCAATATTAGGGGTGTCTAAAATCACCCGTTTACCTTTAATTCCAACTTTTCGGTATGGGTTCAGGACCCATGCTAGGGTTTTCCTGTTGATGTTTTACTGTCTCTCATGCAAGAGTTTAGTTGTCGTTTGGACTAGTTTATATTAGGTTAGGTTAAATGAGGTCAAACTATGCTATATTGAGACATCAACAGCTGTGTATATTTTTCACGCTGTACGTCCAATAACAGAGTACTGTTGTCCACGCTGACGCCCTTTTTTTTAGGGAAAAAAAGGATTGCTTTGAAATGAAAAGGGCTTATTAACGTCCCCGGGTGTTATGCATGAAGGATTATCACGGGACGGCTTACAAACTAACTTATAACGTAACTTAAATTAACACCCATGCTGTACCTAGGATTCGAGCCCAGAGCCTCCCGCATCCCTGACCAAACGCACCAACCGACTGCGCCACGGGAGGTCGGCTTTTTTAACGTAAAAAATGAGACCTGCTATAAAATTAGAGAATTTTGATGAACCCAAGTTTTTAAATGTGTAAAGTGGCAGTTCAGATCCATGGGATAATCCTTCTGTTCGGGTAAGCATCTCCAACCTTGTCAAAAGAATGGCCAAGTTTCCCTTCGGCTCGTCCAGAATGGCCTACATTGTCTGAAGTGTGGGGTAGTGAAGGCGACGATTTNAATGGCCAAGTTTCCCTTCGGCTCGTCCAGAATGGCCTACATTGTCTGAAGTGTGGGGTAGTGAAGGCGACGATTTTCAATCTCCACATGCAGCTGTACAACTGGCGTCGACTAAGGGTAGCTAATGGTTTGCATAAGTACGTGCTTTGAAATGTTAGTACACTTCCTCCGACCAGGTTTCACTGCAAGTAGAATAAGTTACGCTGAAATAGTTTCTGTACAAAAATACCAGTCTTGCGGGCAGAAATTTTGCAAACAAACACCCTCGTCACTGCTCGACCTTGTAATTTTGACAGTTCTGTAGAAAAATGGCCAGCCAATGCTGGATACATAGCAAAGAAACCTCATCCTTAGTCTACACGTGTTGTGTTTCTGTCAGTTTTCCTGTTACACGGCGTTGCACATGCAGTGAACCGTTGCCTGCGATCGAGGCGGCCTGCAGCCAGATTGGTCACGCAACGATCAGGCCGGCACGCACATTGAACACTGCACAGGCCGCTGCCGCGGTGGCGTGGTCGCTGTAGATCTGAGCACGTCTGTTTGTTAACGTGCTACCACCGCGTCTGTATGGACCCGCATAATTTGATATTTCCCCGTCTTCAAAAAGTTGATGAGAAGACAAGTACGGCCAACTGCACACAGACAGAAAAGTGCCAAGAGTGTTTAGATTCACCCCATAGGCTTATGTAAATTTCTCATACGACAATAAAAAAAACAGATTCTATTTTTTACACAGATTATATCACCTATAAACGATTTCAGTTGATAGGAAATACTGCGCACTATTGTGAGCAGTTTTACAAATAACTACAATATATACAGGACGGGTATATGCACGGCCTTTTTCGTCCTTTCAAAATGTGATGTGATTGATCGTTGTGAGCTGAAAAAAGTTCAGCAGGAATTTTGTTGAATCGGGTTGCTAATGTCATGGCGGACAGCCACCACCCCGGTCTATGCACACTTTCAATCACGTATTGAATAGTTTAATAGACACAACGCTATAGAAGAGAGGAAGTTTTTTAGAGTTAGTTTATCGCCTCGACACAAGTTCGTACTTTGCTCCGTCTCCTGCCTGGGGCATTTGGTGCTCAAACGTGGAGTGGGGAGATTTGGGTGGCTCTTAGCATCGAGGTCTGGAGAGCTGATGAGGGCGAAACGAGGTGAGTATGGAGCAGCGCAGAATGAAAAGGCGTGGGAAACGGGAGATCCCCGAGAAAACCCGCCGACCAGCGGCATCGTTTGGTACTATTCTCACGTGCGAAAATCTGGGAGTGACCTAGCAGGCAATCGAACCCGGTTCGCCAAGGTGGGGGCAAGCAGTCTGACCCCTACACCACCGCGACCCCTCAAAAGCACGGTAGCGGCACATCAAGAGCCCTATCGCCACTACGCGCAAGGCTCTGAACTGGCTTGCAGTGTTTTCGAGTTACGTGTACCTCGGGACCTATAGCTCTGACCTTACCATTTTATTGTTGGAAAGTCTGTAGCAAAGTTTGATACATGCCCCTATAGTAGTTTTGCTCATGTCCAGGTAGTATGTATTAAGGGCTTTTGCCACGGAAAAACATGTTATTAAATATATGTACCACATATGGTTTAACTTGTAGACATTATCTGTGACTACAATTTCCTCAGATAAAATTTTTTAGAGCGCATTGTTTTTGCAAAATGACATGTCAAAATCATACATTTGCTGTTTTAGAAAGGTACAGATAATGAAAACCATCTTTCGTACAGAAATAAGATAATTCACACTGAAAGAAGATGCTAAGTGATACTTCAAGACGNGATAATGAAAACCATCTTTCGTACAGAAATAAGATAATTCACACTGAAAGAAGATGCTAAGTGATACTTCAAGACGTCTAATAATGTTTCAAAGAAATGTTTTTGCAATTTAAAAAAATTGCTGAAAATGAGGAAATTCTTGCATTTTTTTTTATTTTTCACTGCTCCTAAATTTTTAGAAAACAACTTTTACTAAAAATATTTAATAAATAATTAAGACAATATATTTCAGATGCCCTTTTTAAATTTTCTGCAAATAGTTTAGTTTATTTTATTTGTACATTACGAAAGCAGTAAAATTTCAACTATGACGTGTTATTTTGCAAAAACCATTTAGTCTAAAAATATTTTATCTAGTATAAGGTAGTCACAGATAATGCCTACAAGTTNTGTTATTTTGCAAAAACCATTTAGTCTAAAAATATTTTATCTAGTATAAGGTAGTCACAGATAATGCCTACAAGTTGAACAACATATGGTTCAAATATAAAATAACACATTTTCCCCTGACCAACACCCTTAATGTACAACAGTTGGAGGGCTCTAAAAATATTTATAGTATACGTGTTATTTTTCAAGTACAATTCCGTCCNCCCTTAATGTACAACAGTTGGAGGGCTCTAAAAATATTTATAGTATACGTGTTATTTTTCAAGTACAATTCCGTCCTCGTCTGGAGTACGTTTTCTTTTCGTAGGTCAACATATTGGGGACATGCATAATAGTTTTATCCAAAAAACTCGTATTCCAAACTTGCAGCAACGTAGTTCACGCACCAGGTAGTCGACCACGTTAAGGGTTGGAGATATAAATACTTTTGATGTTAGCAATTTTTGAGCCTTAAAATGATTTAGCATTCATTATTCAAATTTCTTCTTTGACAAGGCACAGTATAACCTACGACTCAATAGTTTCTTTGAATAAGATTTCAGTAGAGTACCTTTATTTGTGTACCACGTGGCATAGACGGGAATAAATTATTTATTTATTTATGATAATAACCTTAGACGCGATATTAACACAAGACGCAAAACGATAATATTATATGACATGAAATGATGTTCTGTAACCTAACAAAATTGCGTTTTCAAAAATTTATCACACCAAAGAATAAATTGTGTTATATATATACACACACAGATCTCCTCCTGAACGCTTACTACCGCTCTCTCTGTCCAAGAAGGTTAAATATAAGCTCATATATAGTCTGGCGAGGGTAGAGGTAGTTATTAATTAATCTAAGGCCAGGGAAAGCGATCGTAGAGTTGATATTCAGTGGTTATTTCCTTCGTGGGTTTTTTCTGTAACATATTTGCTGCCTAATTTAATATATTCTTTAACATTCTCTTTATTTGACTACCATTAATGGGATTGGATTTTCGACTCAAATCCTATTTGATGGGATGCCTTTCTTGCATCTAAGGTCCGATCTTCGGGTGTTGTACTCGCTGGCCTGTTGGTCTAAGAAAGGCTTCCAGACACTTACCAGGCGAAGTAGATTCAATTACACGTTGGTTTAATTTCTTTAAATATATCCTTAGACTGAGCAGGCAGGACCATGTGTTCGTAAATTCGTCTGCAAGCATTTTCCCTGATAGATGTATGCGGTCATCACAACTTGTCCCATCTGTGAACACAACCATTTCGGTACGAAATCACACCTGGATANAAATGGTCATGAATTGCCTGTGTTCACGTCTATAACCTATATGTGTTTGTTCGTGTTGTGTACTCAATACAATTATGTTAGTATATGAATGGATCAACTAAATTAAAAGAAAAAAAATTAAAAACAGAGAGAAATGTGGCCAACAAACTCTTACAAAAAATATGAAAGTTGACAATGTAAAAGTGCGGCAGATATGATAGGAAGAAAACAATCTGGTACAGGTTATATGGGACTAAATAAAATTAACGANTTATATGGGACTAAATGAAATTAACGGAAATATCATGAATGTGCGTCCTCCTCAATATAATTTTCTCCGTAATGAGTGTAGTGCGGCTGAAACGTATTGATTTTTTTTAGAAAGTAGTGCACTGTAAAAAGAATATACGTGCTTAAAATAAATCATAATTCCACTTGTTTTATTTTTTTTACTGAGTAACGAAAAGCGTACTTCCTAGAGAAAATTCTTGAAAAGTGAAATAGAATTATCTTTAAAACGAATGCAGTAACACTTAGTTTACGGTATGAAAAATAAAAGCGACTTGCGTAGTATTTTGGATGATTAAGTGTATTTTTTGTATAGAAGAATAATTATTACAAATTACGAAGGTTATTCGTAAAGTAAGGTCCGATTTCGTATAAAACATAAACCATCACAGATGTTTTCAAAAAAGTTTTTTTTATTTAATTCCTTACGTGTTTTTCTATTTTTCTACAATGTTTCCATATTTGTTTAAACATTTGTCATAACGTTCTACAAGCTTTTGTATGCCTAAGTCATAGACGTCTGCCACCTGCGAGGATAACCAGTCTGTAACTGCTTCTTTCACGTCTCGTCCTCTGTGACAATATTCTCTAAAAATTGATCACCTTCATTATGATATCGGTCCAAAAAATCAAGAGTACAAGCCATTCTTTTCATTTGGTGTTCCTCAGTAAGCAGCCTGGGAACCCAACGTGCGCACAATTTGTGAAATTGCAAATTTTCAGAGACAATTTTGTTTAAAGTTGTTCTACCCACATTCAGAAATTCCAATGCTAAAGTTGAAATTGTGAATCGCCGGTTTTCACGAATATTTTCGTCCACGGCTTTGACTAAATCTTCTGTGATCACTGATGGTCGGCCTGATCGCAGTTCATCATGGACATTTTCCCGCCCGTCCTTGAAAGCTCTCACCCACTTACGCACTTTGCTGTCACTCATCGCATTGGAGCCATACACTTGACTTATCTATCGATGAACTTCCGCTGCTGAAACGTTCCTTGCTGTCAAAAACCGAATCACTGACCGTATTTCATAGTCGGCTAGCTGATAAATTGTTTTAAACATTTTGAAGTGACACTGTAAACAGCTCACTGCAACAATACCAATGCAAATGGCGTCGTTTGACGAGCAAGGCATGCCAGGAGTCGGTGCGCATGCGCGTTACAATGCTCGGGCGACGTTCGATTAGCTATGGCGATTCGGACCTTACTTTCTGAATAACGACGTAAAGATTTCCATTGTATTTACAACGTAGATATCTCGAAGTGTAGGTGGAAATAATATGAGGTATTTTGGTTTGTAACGAGCACAAAGAAATTGGGTAATTGCAAAAAAAAAAAAAAAACAGAAAATAAAAGTGAAATTGGGAAAGTAATAATGGATTGGTTGGATCGTGGTATATTTAAAGGGTGTAAATAACATGAATACAGCGGAAACAGTTAGTTCTTGAATTATGTAAAAACAAAGGGGGGAATGTAATAAAAATAACTAGTTAATGTGATTTGTACTGGCTAGGGTCTGCAGGCTTTCTTTCGGCGTTAATTTTCTTCTTACCGAAGGGAAAACGGACAAAAATATATTTAACATAACGTAATCAATATACTAACACACGCACAAAATCATGCTTAGTGCTGTAAAAAGAAAAATTGTAAATAAGGGGGGGAAAAATGTAATCCTTTTTTTAAATATAATAGTGTAGAACCAAATAGATGATGTCGATTTTTGATCGAAATTAACAACAGAATTGTAGGAAAAGACAATGTGTCAGGTATGTACTTAAGCAGATTATAGATTGGCCGGCCGTGTTAAAAGGGGGAACTAAACTTACACTGACTGGAAATCTGTTAATTTGTATATAAATACAACAGTAAGAAGGAGAATAGAATATGAGACTGGACAGTATGAATTTGGAAAAAGAATAGAACAGGAATGCTGTTTGTCACAAACACAGTAGCGTGATGTGTGGAAAATATATCAGTTCCTGATACAACCATAGGATAGATAAATTATTAGTTATAAGGAAAAAACTGCCCAAGATTTCTCGTGATGCTAATGGCAGACACAATAGAAGTTTCTTTAGTGCTAATAAAAAATGTTGCCATAAATAAGCCACGGGTATTGTATGAGAGCAAACCCAAATAACAATTGCAAGGATTTTGAGAATAGGTGAATTTCAAGTAATTTATATTAAAAACTGAACAATGTTCGTGCTGAGAAATGATTAAAGAGCCTACTCATTGAAATAAATAGATAGCGAAGCCAAGAAAAAAAAATAGAACAATAACTGCAAAGACGAAGAAACGTTCATTAAAAACAGGCCTTGCTATGTCGGTAAAAGAGCTTCGGTTTACAAAAAGAAAAAAACTGGCTGGCTCAGTATTATTTTTGGCGTGGCGTGAGTGAGTAGGAAAATGGTCAAGAACGTGAGATATTTAGGAGTTTATGTGGGATAAAATAGTGAACGTAGAACGGACAGACAAGGTGGAGATTGAGAAGGTACTGGAAAACGTATATGACAAAAAGACAGCTATTTGAAAGAAAAAGACAGAAGACGAAGAAGCTCTTGTTAGTTTACTTCCAAAAATATATGAGCTATTGATGATAGTTTTTACACTGAACAGTGGGTACGGATATACACCAGGAATAGATAAAAGATGCGCTGTGGCCTGGAGAAAGACACAAGGATGAAAGAGTCAATAAGGAAAACTGTTGAAAAGTAAAATGCGATAACAAGTTCAAGAACTAAGTGCTCATGCCGTGTTCCAATTGGTACTTCTTGTCAACAAAATGGATCACGTGACTGATTTTGTCTACATAATCGATTATGTATTTTTGTATTTTGCATTTGGCATTGTGCCAACTTTAAAGCTTACAAATTACCAAATTCTCCGTCATGTCAGTTATGCAGTCTATATATATATATATATAAGATACGTATATAATGNCATTGTGCCAACTTTAAAGCTTACAAATTACCAAATTCTCCGTCATGTCAGTTATGCAGTCTATATATATATATATAAGATACGTATATAATTAAAGTTATTGTAATAAACTAAAGCATTTCAAATTTGAAATTGCCATTTATTAATGCAAGATGTCAAAAAATCATTAAAGATGAATTTTATTTGCTAGTTATTTTTAGTAACATCTCAATGTCGTTATTATTTTATTTTCATGTGTGTTTTAATTATGGTGTTTTAAACACCTGATTTTAAGAATACGTGTGGTTTATTTTCAGAACCCCGGTATTTTCGTTTATAAATAATTATATCACCTTTATTTGGTATCAGCTATGCTGTGTATAGCCTCACTGTACGTTAAACAGTTGACTGTCCTGGTGTTCCAATTAAACCCGTACAAGATTCAAAACTTAAATTACAGTGCTTGACGTGGAAAACGTTGCATCATATTGCCTTACGTGAAACATAATTAAACCATCACAGGCTGATAAATGAGAGTACAAGTAAGTAGTGATTAGTCCTTCACGCATAGAGGGTACGTTGTTTAGCACCCGCAAAGCACGTGTTCAATACGTGAATATACAGGCAGCGATGATACAAAGTGTTCCATCATACAGGTGGCGGATAGTGTCCTGAGGCACATATCACCATGCTCCCTACAACTGAACACTGTTATGCTTGAAATATTTTATACTAGGGACTATGGATGATTTACACGGTTTTGTGGGAAGAAATGAAGTTAATAATGAAAATATCATACATATTTAATACAGTTATTAGGAGTTAGAGTAAATATAAGGTATTGGCGAGGGAGGTCCAAATCAATTACAATATCTTACTAACCTGAATGGTACCGTCGCTGTAGGCTGAGTGTTGTGCGGAATACGACGAGTGGCACGCCAAGCTGCATCTCGGCGTGGATCCACAAACAGACGGACCTCGTGCAAAGAGTTGCCAAGTATTATATAGTTTCTGGTGGCGTAATTTCCCAAATACCGTGCCACCAGGACGGGAGCTCTGCCGGCACTTCGCTGATATGTTTTATAAACTATCACTGTCGTAATTTGTTCTGGATTCTTTGCCTGGCCTGGATACCGAAGCGTCGCTGCAGTTCGCTAGGCTTGTCCGCCTTTACTGACTCATAACAACGCGTTAAACGAGCTAATGTTTGGGCACGTGGTTGACGTTGGTGCAAACCCCGCCCCATCATATCCCGTACGTGTTCAATAGGAGGCATATCTGGAGACCTGTTAGGCAAAGTAATGGTGTCCACGTCTTGTAGAGCCTGCCGGGTGATGCGAGCTCTATGGGAACAAGCATTACTTTACCGCATGATAGTGTCGGGTATGCTGCTCAAAAAATTGCAGAGAACGGGGCTGCAAAATCTCACTGACAAATCGCTGTGCCGTTTCCGTGCCTACAACAACCACGAGATGTGAGCGGGAGTCATGACTAACGGTATCCAATAACATAACACGGGGTGTCCGAGATGTATTGCGTTAACGAATCAAGTGCAGGATCGTTGCGTTGCCCACTGCGGGCGTCAAACCCTGCAGCAACCATAATCTGCATGAAGCACTCGTAGAACAGAATGCGTCGCCATTCCTCTGTCCAATGTTGACGTTCCTGTCTGTATTCGAACGCATGATCGTAATTCGCCAATGTACCACATTCTGTGAGCCTGCTCAAATTTTGAATAATTCTGGAGACAAATTATTTTGCACGTCTTGCGATTTTAACAAATGGTTGCCATAAAACATGCCACATAGAAGAAGTCTTAGATTCTAATTTTCATACAAAAACTTAGGATTTAAATTTTCTTTGATGTCAGCATGTTAAGATGTTTTCATGCAGGCGGTAAGGAACTCATGTTAAACTTTAAAATTAATATTTATTTCGCATGGACTGGATACTTCATATTCGAAACTGACGTAAGATACCTAATTGGTTGCGCTGGAAATGCGTGCATCTAATACAGAACATACCTACCAGTCTACATTAAATAGTGTTAATGCAAAATGAGTAATGAAGTACTTCCCAAAAACGTTGCTGAGGCTGTGCGTATAAAAGTCGTCGCTGAGACTTGAATAACGATGTTTATATGCTGATAACCAAATAGCAGGGGAAGTCATATGTCTACATCCAATTAGAGAACGTTACGCCAAAGGGAGTCGAAAAGAGAGCAGCGATCGGACGGAGGGGATACAAATCCACTACGTAACCAATACGCACTTTCCTTTGGAGTTGTGAAATTACAGTGTGCTATTTAGTTCTAACCCGCCTGACATACGTAATCCAGTAAAAATAAAAAAAACTGGTAGTTGGGGAGGGGTACCGGTACAAAGAAATGTTGTCTGGTGGAGAGGGAGGGGTACCGGTACAAAGAAATGTTGTCTGGTGGAGAGAGAGGTAGCAGAAATAAAGAGAGAGAATTATATTAAATGGCTCGTTGATAGTATAGCTATTCCTTTCGGCGATGTCTGCGTGTATGCTATTCATCAGTCGATTCCGACTGTCCGGGCGGCTATAACTGAACACCATGTGTGTGTGTGTGTGTGTGTGTGTGTGTGTGTGTGTGTGTGTGTGTGTGTGTGTGTGTGTGTGTGTGTGTGTGGAGGGAGATAGATAAAATGATCCAGTTGACCATTGCCGCGGAAAGTGGAGAGTAATTGGTTCACTCCCGATAAATGCAAAGCTGGGCTACTTACCAGCGCGGATTACCGCATTAATCCAGTCGTGCAGGGAAAGCTAGGTGAAATAAATTACTTTAATGGCAACATTTTTCGTGTACTTTGATTGGCGCCAATTACCACCCAGATTACTGAATCTAAAGGAAGTTTTCGCAGTGACGTAGGTAGCTTAAATATTTTTCTCTGCTTTATTTGTGTTTGGTGTTTAGGGAAAGCACGTCAACGATTGAGATGGTGACCATACTACAAGGGTTTATAAGTGGCAATACATTGGCACCAACGGTTGTCGGTTGGAAAGGCTCATTTTTTATTTGATTATAAAGTTAAATTCCTTTACTGCCCTGATGCTAGGCGTTATATGTTTTCTTTTGCAGCAGTTCACGTAGCGAAGCTAGTTTTTTTTTTCTGCTGGGGACGGCAACTTGAAACAATTTACCCTGTCTTCTGTTTAGAACTTAATGGCACTGATATGTCATAATTTTCTTACGTGTGCGTGGAACATAGCGATAAACACGTTTATTGCACGCGGAACATATTAACGACAAACACATTAATTAAAATTTTACATTGAAATTTTATATTTGTACGAAATACTGTTACACTTATAGACATAACTTACAAGCACTATTTCCTAGCATAACAGTTTTTAGACCACATATTTTTTTCCATAAAGACATGTCAGAATCAGAATTTTAGAGTTTTTGGAACGTACAATTATTAAAAACTAACTCTGTCACCGAAATGAGATAACTGAAATTGAAATACGATACCACGAGTTACTTCAGGAAATATTTTAAATCACGCTATGAAATGCTTTCGCGATTTTTAAATATTTCTGAAAATAAAGACGTTTTTGCATATTTTTGTTTGTAGCAGTCCATCACATTTGCTAAAATACAGTTTCCTAAGCATACCTTAAAATTAATTGAGACATGACCTTTCAGTCACCCTTGTTGAACTTGCTGTAGATGTTTGTGTTTATTTTATTTGTACGTTTCAAAAATACTACAGTTGTGATTTCGAAATGCCATAATGCTACAATTATGCTATCTATTTTTTCTATACAAGGAAAGAGTACTTACAAGTATGATATATACAGGTAAAACAGTATTTCGTACAAATATAAAATAATGACGTTTTTGGTGACAAGTACCCTCAAGGAACACTGCCTAATGAACAAGAATGTGAAGTTTTACATAAGGACTTTTTCCAACTTTGCGAGTAAATATATTTCTGTCTTAACTATTTCTGACGTTCAAGATTTGCACCAGTTCAGAGAAAATATTACGTAAAATGAAAATCGTTACCACCAGCTGCTCATGAAATTTCCTAAATATATTTCTGTTGGCGGCTATTACCGAGAGAGGTGGCGCAGTGGTAAACTTCCGGAGTCGCATTCGAGAGGGCATGGGTTCGATTCCTTATCCGGCCGTCCGAATTTCTGTTTTCCATGGTTTTCCGAAACCATTACAGGCGAATGTTAGGATGGTTCTTAACTAAGGCCACTATCACCACTCGTGATACTCTGAGCGACTTGCTCCGCCTATAATGACCTAAGGGGCCGCGGTGGTGTAGTAGCTAGACTACTCGCCTCCCGCCTAGGCGAACCGGGTTCGATTTCCGGCAAGGTCACTCCCAGATTTTCACACGTGGGAATTGTGCTGGACGATGCCGATGGTCGGAGGGTTTTCTCGGGGATATCCCTTTCCCCCGCACTTTCATTCCAGCGCTGCTCCATACTCACCTCACTTCAACCTTATCGGCTGTCAAGACCCCGATGTTAAGAACCGCCCAAATCTCTTCACTCACTCACTCTACATACAATGACCTAGATGACGGCGAGATGTCCAGTCCTACCTACCTGCTGACGACCACCATATGCTGTTCACAGTCGCTTATGAAAACATTGCTTAAGATATAGCTTATTTTTATTCAAGCGTCTATCAAGTAAAACTTTATAATTTTAGAAAATTAAATGCTTTACAAATTTGCTCATCCTTGCAGTTGCGTGTATTTAAGAAAACAGAAACTAAAATTAATAATTTCAGTATTCACAAATGTTTGCTTAACACTTTTAATTTCAACGTTAAGACACGGAATTATTCTCCCTTCGTCGTTGCCAACTTTACTGGGCGCATACCTGCTAGTGTGCCCGTCAAAATATATGCAGGTACATAAGACCAGCAACATTTTTCAAAGGTTGATTTCAAAAGTGCTCAACTACCAATAAACAGTTTATAACAACCATGTACTAGTTGCCTCGGACTTCTTCAAAAATGCTAACACTGAAGTTCTTGCAACTGGCGTCAGCTACTTCTGCAGTGTAGGCGTTCTTTGTTGAATCCTTCTTACGTCACGTTGGTTCACACGCAGAATAAGAGATTCCCAGGATTTAAGTGAACTCCGAAACCACTCAATTTATTGATCCGAAACTCGCATGCTGTCATTCCGTAGGCGCAAAATACTGAAGTGTAACAGCCATTTATACCGTATACTTTAACGGCACACGCCAGCAAAATGGCGCCACTGGCGAGGAATGTCGGAATACCGTTTGTCAATCAGCGCCTCATAGCTTAATTGCCAGCCGGCAGCCCGGCCAATAGGAAATCTTCCGCAACATGCAGTAGCCAATGAGAAGCGGCCCCATTCTAGAGCCCCGCACAGCCTATCGACAAATGATACGCCCATATCATTGGAAGCGCCACGATATCTCACTGAAATATTAAATAAACATATATTCATATTCATATTCATTAAAAGACTGTGGGAGTCATTTCTCCTCCATTTACCACCAATGTTAATATTTACTAGTAAATTGCAAGCGAACTATAAGCTCTTTTGAAACACAGTTTTCTGGAGACACAAAAGGAACATAAAACATTTAGAATGGTGTTTTTAAAAAGTATAGATTGCAATTTTATATATTAATTGTTGCCACTTTAATTACGCAGTTTTTTCTGCACAGACATGTTATACGAGAAAAGTGTTTTTCCCATTAAAAAATAGAAAATTATTTTATGCAGCTGGGTAAATAATTTTTTTTGTGATTGAATACTGCATTCACCATTGGCTTAATGTTACTACTGTTTTATTAAATTAAATAAATCTGTTTTAATGTGTCATGCTGCAAAATACGTTTTGGACATAGGCATGTTTTGAACTACAGGGAATCATACCGCACTGCTTTGATGATAGCCGAGGGAGGAAACCGTATATCATGTTACCCGTCTCGAACTTCTCGTCTCGCGTGACGGCTGGACACGTTGTGGCGAGCGACCACAGAAAACTGCGAAGAGTATTTTCCAAACTATTTACACCCCTCTGATGCCGTGCTTGGAACTGGTATTTTGTTAAACCCAATAATTAACAGTTTTCCGAAATTTTGTCGCGGGGAAAGATGTCATTAAGAGTAATTTCACTATATTAACGAAATTAAAGTTTATGAGTTTCTAGCAAAGAAAAAAATAAAAGATTGCTATCTTAGAAAACATTGTGCAGTAATTTAAATTTTACTTTGTGCTAGATACATATATTTATTTTTAAAAGTAATATTTTAGTAATCTCGGCTCATAGTCATAGACATGCAAAGAACATGAAAGTAGCGTACCATCGTGGACTCACTAAACTGTGACATCTAGAAGCAGCGGTTCTTTACACAACATTGATTGACCAATCAAACGAACCGTGGAACCGTAAAGTATGAATGTATATTCATAAATGTTCAATGTGACCACCGCGAGCGGCCCAAACGACATCTACGCGATAATCAAACTCGTTCCACACTCTTGTCAGCATGTCCTGTGTTACGGTTTGGATGGCGTCCGTAATTCTCGTTTTCAGGTCGTCAATGTTAGCCGGCAATGGTGGACGATACACTTGATACTTTATGTACCCCCATAGAAAAAAATCGCATGAGGTAAGATCCGGGCTTCTTGAGGGCCAGTGATGAAGAGCCTGGTCACCAGCTGCTCCTCAACCAATCCAGCGTTGCGGCAACGTCTCGTTCAGGTATCCGCTAACAGCTAGGTGCCAACAGGGGTGGCGCACCATAAAGGAAACATCAGACCGTCCCCTTCACATTAAAGTGTCGAATGCGAGCTCGCTACCCCTCGCCGTTTCAAACCGCCATATATATGCACCTATTTTTCTCTATAATTTTTACTATAAAACAAATATCATGCAACCAGTAATATCCGAAACTGTTTCCAATGAAAAAACGTTACGAACACCATTTTCTCATAACAGTTTATAACATTAAAAAAATTAATTTTCCGAAATACTTATAAGTAATTCAGTGCAGTAGGTCAGTCATGAAACACTCGCTGGTTCGATCACACATCTACTTGAGCGTAACGTTTTAGCTCTCAAGGTCACTTTCGTGATTAGTTGATAGCGTGATGTTCCCAGCACCCTTTCTCCTGAAATCAAACAATATTTAAAAAAAACTTTTCCTGGCAGACGAGTGTTTGGTTTCTGAAAGGCGGGAAGAAATGCCACCCTTATATATAAGTGATATTCATTCGCATAAGTTCGCTGCTGCAGCAATGAAGGGGATAAAGCTGTCTAGAAATGTTCCAACGCATTTCGGTATTATACACACACCAGACCCACTATTATTTTAAACTCATTTGGGTTTCAACAATTAATCTGTGCGATGTACCCATTTGTATTAAACTAGTCATTGATTCGTTGTTCAAGAGAAATGATGCTCTCCTAACGAAAATTCTTTCGACAAAACTCTTCCCTTGTTTATTTGCTGGATGCGACTGCTCGCATTAATCCAGTCGGTAAATTGGCCATTATATTGCCTGGTAGACAACGAAGAAACAACGGAACCTGACCTGAGATCAGATATTTTCCCTCTTTCTCAACTGCAGTGCTTTATTTAATTGGTTTTTTAATGGAAGATGAATTAGTCCGCAAGGAATTCTAAAAGCTTTCGACTTCGGCTGCTGTTTCTAACCTATCCTTGAAACCATAATACTTTCCCTTCTGTCTTTCAGTTGGCATTATCTGTATCACTCAAGCTTTTACAAATTGGAACACATTCACGTTCGATATTTTTACTGCGTTTACGTTTCTATTGAACATTTGACAGTTGCCATAAAAGCATTTCCGAGTATCCATTATTTTTTCCATTAAACTACAAGAACAATTTAAAGACTCAAGCAATACATTACGACTCTGCTGAGCTATGATCTCTAGCAAACAATTTATCATATTTAAAGGGCACGTTACATTAATAGCATTTTTTATAAGAACGCGTAATTTATTAATTATCCGTTTTATGTATTTCCGTAGTTCAAAGTAACAATAACAGACGCTAAAAAAAAAAGGAAAAAAAAAATAAAAGTTACTATGTACATTATTTCACACAATCGGGGAACATAACTTTGTATCTCCTAGTTTGTGCAATATATATCTTAACTACATTTGGCCTTCCCTGGGTACAAGCGAAAAGGGAATAGTTTTAATAGAGTAAACGCTCGTTTTTCGCACAATAATGTAATAATTTTATTTAATGTGTGGAAAAGAGGTAATTATGATTACTAGTTAGTTTATAATAATAATAATTTACTTTTAATATTTCTGCTTGTGGAGGAATTCAGGGTTTAGCAGTCTCTTATGCTTAAAACCGCACACGATGCTGGTGTATAGTTTGTATGCATGTAATAAATAATTATGTGCCTGGCAGTATGTGTAGAATTCATAATTTCTTAAATTATTCATTAAAATTATGGTTCCGTACTAACAGAGTTTTAGCACAGGACATCATGCATGCATTTTAATTCTGTCGTGTTTGAGAACGCAAATTTTATTGTTACGATGTTTACGAGTTTGGACGTTAATAACTTTCAAAGCATGGAGAAAATTTAGTAACCTTGCTCTCAACTACATGCGTCCCTCCAAACTTCTCATTTCAGCGCAATTACTTATTCCAGTTTTATTACATTATTAAGTCTCGATATCTATAAGACATGACCACATCATAAAACCAAAACACCAAATTTTATTGTCAAAATATGGCAATATTTGGTTCCCCGACTAATTTTAAAATACAATTTAAACACTGTCAATAAGATTTTGGAAAAAACTATTAAACGACCGATGGTTACGTATGAGCTGAAATATTATTTAATAATTTCTAACCTTAACCTTAGTCTTTTCTCTATAGCTTTTAATCGGTTAATTGAGCACTTTTGGATAGAAATTCGACAGAATTTTCTATTTGTTTTTGCGTGTACTCCAAACTCAAAACTGACTGGCATGTGCGCAGTAAGGTACGCAGTGAACTTTTTTTTTTTCGTTGGTGACCAATGAAATTTGTTTTTAAAGCAAGAAATTGTATCGTGGCAGAGTACTCGTGTTTATACAAATCTCTCGATGTCATCTAATCGGCGCACGTATAAAATTATTGGCTTCTAAGTAATGCTATTGGCTGCGTATGATGGCGGAATAATTGTGATATGAACTTGGATGACTATGAACTGAGCACTCAGAGCGACCGCATCACGGTCTTCTTCAGTGTGAGGTTATGTATGCCGTTCGCGGCCGTCGCTCGTAAGCGGTTCTCGAATCTCAAGTAACTACATTAGTATGTAATCTATGCTTATTGCTCGATGCTGCTATTCTTTCCTTTGCAGAGTGACCACGTCTTAGCTGCAGTGTTCGCAGGTAATCCGCGACTACTTCCTGTTTGGTTTGTTCTAGAACGTTGTAGTCAGTTCGACTACGTCAATTAAAGTATGTTTTCATTTCCGTTCGACCGTAGTTCGTGTTTGAAAGTCGCACGCGCCGAGCCTGTGCTGCAAGGTAGCAGCTTCGTGTTCCACTGGCAGTTTTGCTGAGGAAGAAAGAAGTAAAAAAATGTTCGTGAGTGGCATAGGGTTGAAGTTTTAGTTGCGGTCAGCTTACATTACATATATGTGATACGTCATGGAGTATTTTCTGCACGCACGTAATTTTAGAGTGGGCTGCAAACCAGTCGTTTAGTGTAGCAAGAGTACGAAATGTTCTCAGCGAGAGTTCAATTCCTCATTACGGATACGACACCTCAATGTTGAAATTTTTCTCAGTCTGCGAATTCTTAACTTTTACCCAAAGTCCTTAGTGTCGATCCCTACTAAGCTAAAACTGATGGCAATCACTGATTGAGAATATTACTCGCTAAACTGTCTTTAAATAAAAAAAATGCATCGTCAGGTAACAACGGTTTTATTATTTCCCTAAAAAATCAGAAGTTGACATCACGCCCAATTAATTATAGCTATGTATAGTATCACAGATTACAAAATGTGCATGACGAAATAACAGAGCAGAGATTTACAAAAGTGGCCAACTCACAGGAAACCTGCTATACAAGACACGCATGGTCAAATACTGCTTATCAACAATTAAAAACTGNAGTATCACAGATTACAAAATGTGCATGACGAAATAACAGAGCAGAGATTTACAAAAGTGGCCAACTCACAGGAAACCGGCTATACAAGACACGCATGGTCAAATACTGCTTATCAACAATTAAAAACTTAAATGTTGTCTCTTATTTCTTCCTAATGCTATTAATACCAGTTTTATAACGAGTTTGATCACAAATATGAAACGTTTTACCTCGTCGGACTAAGAAAAATAAAACAAAACGTTCAAATCCGCCATACTTAACTCAAATTTTAACCAACCGGATTTATGAAAAAAAAAAGTATTTTTAAAGATAAATATTTCAAAATTTCAAGTTGTTTCAATTTACAATGTTTCGNTAACGAGTTTGATCACAAATATGAAACGTTTTACCTCGTCGGACTAAGAAAAATAAAACAAAACGTTCAAATCCGCCATACTTAACTCAAATTTTAACCAACCGGATTTATGAAAAAAAAAAAAAGTATTTTTAAAGATAAATATTTCAAAATTTTAAGTTGTTTCAATTAACAATGTTTCAAACTTTTTCTCTTAATAATGATTGATTTAAAATGTCAACTTAAAATGCATGTGTAGTCATTTTTTTACTGTAAATTNAACTTTTTCTCTTAATAATGATTGATTTAAAATGTCAACTTAAAATGCATGTGTAGTCATTTTTTTACTGTAAATTACGTAACCACGTCACTTTTAAAAATGTGTCCTTAAAAAACAATGTATTCAAATTTTAATTTTTTTTTAACTGTCTCCCATTTTTGTTTTGCTCTTACATCCTAAGCCAAGGTGTTGCAGTAATTTACGTATTCAGCCAAGGAGGTATCCTAAACGTAGAGTATGTCTTTATCGTACGGCTTTGGCTAGCGACAGCTACCCAAAGCTGGTTGGTATCGTCTCCCCCGTCCTTGCATTCCGGCGCTGCTCCAATCTCACCTCATTTCAACTTAACTGTTCTTACATATTTCACCAAAGCAGCATTCACATAGTTGAGTAAACACGAACAATAAACATACCTTCTTGTGGCGACAAAACAAAACACTGGCAACTTAAGGCTCAGTTTCACCTCTTTTGCAGAAATTCTTCGTTTTCGCGTCATAATTTCGGATTCATAGTAATTACTGACAATGAACGATTATAGAAAATCTACATTTTACGAGTTGTTTAATATTTCTGTTCTGGAAATCAGGAAATAACACACAGTGCAAATTAGATACAAAAGCATTAAACAACTAGTAGATTGTATACTTCCTATAATCAAACATTTTCAATAATACCTCTGAAACTGAAGTTATGACACGAAAACTAAGAATTTCTGCAAAAGGGATGAAGCCGGGCCTTAATAACTCACAGACTTGGGCGCAATAAAGCGGACCAAATAATTTCCGCCTCTTTTCGTTAGTTTCCACATTTGCAACTAGATTGCGTAGAGGCGGGAACGAACACGTGTGCAGTAAATAAATAACATTTAACGTTTCTCATTACGGAACTTTATTTTTATTTCAAGTAACGGAAATAATTTTTAAAAAAACTTTTCCTTTCACGCCTCGCGCTCCCACCCCATGCCTAGTGACGCCTTGGGCACTTGCCAAGGCCGCCCAGTTATAACAATTCTCATCTCAGACGCACGCGGGTGGCAGTTAGTTGTTCTATGTCTGTTAAGGTCTCACCGAGCGTGCCTGGACGAGTACCTCACTCACGTTTGGAAAGTCATCTGAATTAGATACAACTCCTTATCCCACTGGTGAGATCCATCTAAAAACTTTCAATGTATTTGAGCAGTGTCCGCTTACGGATAGCAATTTATGAAAATTGTCATGCCTGATTACTAGTTTTCGTTTCCCATCTGCGTCTATAATGTGCATTTTTTTAAAGTTACGAAAGGGTTAATACGAGTGTTTCACAATCATCTTGAGGTATGGAACTTCCAGCACTGGCTTCTTATCATAGGAGCATGGGCTCATGCAGCACACATTTGTTGTCATTATTACACCTTAAAATTATAGGATCACCTCTGAAAGTCCTATGGAGGTGAGTTCACGAGAAAAATACTGCATGCTAGCTATTGCCTTGCGCGTAAAGGCTACCACACATTCGATGCGCGTACCGAGGTAGCTCTTAGCGCTCCCGTGCTTCCAGCATGGGGGAAAGTGGAGAAATTTGGGCGGCTCTTAACATCGAGGTTTTAAGAAGGAGAGCCGATTAGAGTGAAACGAAGTGAGTATGGAGCAGTGCAGGAATGAAAGGGTCGGAGAAACGGGAGATCCCCGAGAAGACCCGCTGACCAGTGGCATCGTCTGGCACGATTTCTACGCGCAAAAATCCGGGAGCGACCTCGCCGAGAATCGAACCCGGTTTGCCTAGGTGGCAGGCGAGTAGTCTGACCACCACACCACCGCGGCCCCTCATCCTTCTAGGCCTCGGACACTCAATATATCTAAGCGGTCCGTCTAACTGGCATTTTAACTCCGTTGGTGTGTGTTTTAAATCCACTTTCCCCTCTCCACTGAAGCTGTTACACGTTCCCAAAGGTACTGATCTGCACACCTCAAAAAACGTTTTGCACCATCGGTACGTCTGTTTTTTTCTAAGTTATTTACTACCCAAGCGAAATTATGGGATGTAAATACTAACTTTCTTTACAGAATGCCATGCCTTACTTGACGATGTCTCTTAGTAAGGCTCCTATTCCCCTAGCTAATAATAGCCTTCATGAGAAACCACATTAGAGGTGGTGCAAAATATTTTTGAGGTGAGTACATAAAGAACACTCATTTTAGACGAGGGCGGTTGGGTATGTTTCAAGATATTACACAAATTTTAAACACCGTTTTAAAACCATTCGACACAGGTTATTTTTATACCTTTACCTTAAAATATACTGATGAGTTACATCCAAAACTAAAGAATAATCAGGGATTCGAACAACATATATAATTATGTAACACTATTCAAATGTCTGCAGCTTTTAGATTGTCAGTCACTTCTCTTAGTAACTGATTTCTTTTTCACTAGTTATGTAATTTCGACTCCCCTGTTTCCAACACTATAAAAACCATCAGGGATGCAAACAACAGACATCGTTATGTAGAACTATTCAAATGTTTGTTCGGGCACAGTTTGAGTTGGTCCTCATCAGCGGAGCAGCTTGTGGATATCACAGCACGTACTGGTAAATTGAGTCCTTTAACGGTCCCACCTGCCCGCATCGTTTTTCTTCTTTTTTTGGCCAAGAAGTGCGAGAACTATAAGGGTTGGACTGGCCCGCGCTACATGAACAACATCGCCGCTACACGCAGGGCTCTGAACTGGCGTGCAGTATTCTCGTGAGGTGAGAGGTGAGATATTTGGGTGGCTCTTAACAACGAGATCTTGAGAGCCGATGAGGGTGAAATGAGGTGAGAATGGAGCAGCGCTGGAATGCAAGGGCGGGGGAAACGGGAGATCCCCGAGAAAAACCGCCGACCAGTGAAATCGTTCGGCACGATTCCCGCTTGCAAAAATCCGTGTGTGACCCGGTCAGGGATTGAATGTGGTTCTTATTTGGTGGGAGGCGAGCAGTCTAACCGCTCAGCCGCCGCGGCCCCCAGTGTTCTCGTAGTGTTGCGTGTACCTATGGAATTTTCAGCGGTGATCCTCTCATTTTATTGATGAAATGTCTGTAGCAAATTTCAATACAGACTCCTATCGTAGTTTGGCTCGTGTCCGGCTAGTATGTTTAAAGATACGGCTGTATGAGAAAGCCGTTTTTAACTACATATTGGAGGGCTCCAAAATAATATTTACAGCATGCTTAGTAACTTAAAAGTAACATTCCTTCCTCGTCTGGCGTATGGTGTGTCTTTTGGTAGGTAATCATGCTGGAGGCACGTTTAATAGTTTCGTCAAAAAACCAGGATTTCAAAGACTCTGCAACGCAGTTCAAGCACCAGGCAGGCGGAAACCTTAAGGTGTGCTAGAGACGATTAATTGCACAATTCCAAGGCCAAAGTCACCTGCAGTACGAAGCTGAGAACAAGTGAAACACCCTTTCACCAATAGAATGTTAGGGTCGACGCTTAAACACTGAAAAAAAAAGTTTGGTTTAATCAAACAAAGTTTGTTTAGGGCAACCAAATTAATATAGGGGCAACGAAATATTTCGTTGTTGAAACCAAATTATTTTGTTGTTCTTGTTTGGTTGTCACAAACAAAGATTTCGTTGGTCCAACTAAGAATTTGTTTGGCTCTACATACATTGAACAGTTTCTGTTAATTTAAAAAAAAAGCATTATCAGAAGTACGACCGAGGTTAGAACCTATATCAGCTGCGCCCGAATGCTCTTCCTTAGCAACCTCAGTTTAAGTNAGCTATTGCCTTGCGCGTAAAGGCTACCACACATTCGATGCGCGTACCGAGGTAGCTCTTAGCGCTCCCGTGCTTCCAGCATGGGGGAAAGTGGAGAAATTTGGGCGGCTCTTAACATCGAGGTTTTAAGAAGGAGAGCCGATTAGAGTGAAACGAAGTGAGTATGGAGCAGCNAAGGAGAGCCGATTAGAGTGAAACGAAGTGAGTATGGAGCAGTGCAGGAATGAAAGGGTCGGAGAAACGGGAGATCCCCGAGAAGACCCGCTGACCAGTGGCATCGTCTGGCACGATTTCTACGCGCAAAAATCCGGGAGCGACCTCGCCGAGAATCGAACCCGGTTTGCCTAGGTGGCAGGCGAGTAGTCTGACCACCACACCACCGCGGCCCCTCATCCTTCTAGGCCTCGGACACTCAATATATCTAAGAGGTCCGTCTAACTGGCATTTTAACTCCGTTGGTGTGTGTTTTAAATCCACTCTCCCCTCTCCACTGAAGCTGTTACACGTTCCCAAAGGTACTGATCTGCACACCTCAAAAAACGTTTTGCACCATCGGTACGTCTGTTTTTTTCTAAGTTATTTACTACCCAAGCGAAATTATGGGATGTAAATACTAACTTTCTTTACAGAATGCCATGCCTTACTTGACGATGTCTCTTAGTAAGGCTCCTATTCCCCTAGCTAATAATAGCCTTCATGAGAAACCACATTAGAGGTGGTGCAAAAAATTTTTGAGGTGAGTACATAAAGAACACTCATTTTAGACGAGGGCGGTTGGATATGTTTCAAGATATTACACAAATTTTAAACACCGTTTTAAAACCATTCGACACAGGTTTTTTTTATACCTTTACCTTAAAATATACTGATGAGTTGCATCCAAAACTAAAGAATAATCAGGGATTCGAACAACATATATAATTATGTAACACTATTCAAATGTCTGCAGCTTTTAGATTGTCAGTCACTTCTCTTAGTAACTGATTTCTTTTTCACTAGTTATGTAATTTCGACTCCCCTGTTTCAAACACTATAAAAACCATCAGGGATGCAAACAACAGACATCGTTATGTAGAACTATTCAAATGTTTGTTCGGGCACNCAACACTATAAAAACCATCAGGGATGCAAACAACAGACATCGTTATGTAGAACTATTCAAATGTTTGTTCGGGCACAGTTTGAGTTGGTCCTCATCAGCGGAGCAGCTTGTGGATATCACAGCACGTACTGGTAAATTGAGTCCTTTAACGGTCCCACCTGCCCGCATCGTTTTTCTTCTTTTTTTGGCCAAGAAGTGCGAGAACTATAAGGGTTGGACTGGCCCGCGCTACATGAACAACATCGCCGCTACACGCAGGGCTCTGAACTGGCGTGCAGTATTCTCGTGAGGTGAGAGGTGAGATATTTGGGTGGCTCTTAACAACGAGATCTTGAGAGCCGATGAGGGTGAAATGAGGTGAGAATGGAGCAGCGCTGGAATGCAAGGGCGGGGGAAACGGGAGANGCACGCGGGTGGCAGTTAGTTGTTCTATGTCTGTTAAGGTCTCACCGAGCGTGCCTGGACGAGTACCTCACTCACGTTTGGAAAGTCATCTGAATTAGATACAACTCCTTATCCCACTGGTGAGATCCATCTAAAAACTTTCAATGTATTTGAGCAGTGTCCGCTTACGGATAGCAATTTATGAAAATTGTCATGCCTGATTACTAGTTTTCGTTTCCCATCTGCGTCTATAATGTGCATTTTTTTAAAGCTACGAAAGGGTTAATACGAGTGTTTCACAATCATCTTGAGGTATGGAACTTCCAGCACTGGCTTCTTATCATAGGAGCATGGGCTCATGCAGCACACATTTGTTGTCATTATTACACCTTAAAATTATAGGATCACCTCTGAAAGTCCTATGGAGGTGAGTTCACGAGAAAAATACTGCATGCTAGCTATTGCCTTGCGCGTAAAGGCTACCACACATTCGATGCGCGTACCGAGGTAGCTCTTAGCGCTCCCGTGCTTCTAGCATGGGGGAAAGTGGAGAAATTTGGGCGGCTCTTAACATCGAGGTTTTAAGAAGGAGAGCCGATTAGAGTGAAACGAAGTGAGTATGGAGCAGTGCAGGAATGAAAGGGTCGGAGAAACGGGAGATCCCCGAGAAGACCCGCTGACCAGTGGCATCGTCTGGCACGATTTCTACGCGCAAAAATCCGGGAGCGACCTCGCCGAGAATCGAACCCGGTTTGCCTAGGTGGCAGGCGAGTAGTCTGACCACCACACCACCGCGGCCCCTCATCCTTCTAGGCCTCGGACACTCAATATATCTAAGCGGTCCGTCTAACTGGCATTTTAACTCCGTTGGTGTGTGTTTTAAATCCACTTTCCCCTCTCCACTGAAGCTGTTACACGTTCCCAAAGGTACTGATCTGCACACCTCAAAAAACGTTTTGCACCATCGGTACGTCTGTTTTTTTCTAAGTTATTTACTACCCAAGCGAAATTATGGGATGTAAATACTAACTTTCTTTACAGAATGCCATGCCTTACTTGACGATGTCTCTTAGTAAGGCTCCTATTCCCCTAGCTAATAATAGCCTTCATGAGAAACCACATTAGAGGTGGTGCAAAAAATTTTTGAGGTGAGTACATAAAGAACACTCATTTTAGACGAGGGCGGTTGGATATGTTTCAAGATATTACACAAATTTTAAACACCGTTTTAAAACCATTCGACACAGGTTATTTTTATACCTTTACCTTAAAATATACTGATGAGTTGCATCCAAAACTAAAGAATAATCAGGGATTCGAACAACATATATAATTATGTAACACTATTCAAATGTCTGCAGCTTTTAGATTGTCAGTCACTTCTCTTAGTAACTGATTTCTTTTTCACTAGTTATGTAATTTCGACTCCCCTGTTTCCAACACTATAAAAACCATCAGGGATGCAAACAACAGACATCGTTATGTAGAACTATTCAAATGTTTGTTCGGGCACAGTTTGAGTTGGTCCTCATCAGCGGAGCAGCTTGTGGATATCACAGCACGTACTGGTAAATTGAGTCCTTTAACGGTCCCACCTGCCCGCATCGTTTTTCTTCTTTTTTTGGCCAAGAAGTGCGAGAACTATAAGGGTTGGACTGGCCCGCGCTACATGAACAACATCGCCGCTACACGCAGGGCTCTGAACTGGCGTGCAGTATTCTCGTGAGGTGAGAGGTGAGATATTTGGGTGGCTCTTAACAACGAGATCTTGAGAGCCGATGAGGGTGAAATGAGGTGAGAATGGAGCAGCGCTGGAATGCAAGGGCGGGGGAAACGGGAGATCCCCGAGAAAAACCGCCGACCAGTGAAATCGTTCGGCACGATTCCCGCTTGCAAAAATCCGGGCGTGACCCGGTCAGGGATTGAATGTGGTTTTTATTTGGTGGGAGGCGAGCAGTCTAACCGCTCAGCCGCCGCGGCCCCCAGTGTTCTCGTAGTGTTGCGTGTACCTATGGAATTTTCAGCGGTGATCCTCTCATTTTATTGATGAAATGTCTGTAACAAATTTCAATACAGACTCCTATCGTAGTTTGGCTCGTGTCCGGCTAGTATGTTTAAAGATACGGCTGTATGAGAAAGCCGTTTTTAACTACATATTGGAGGGCTCCAAAATAATATTTACAGCATGCTTAGTAACTTAAAAGTAACATTCCTTCCTCGTCTGGCGTATGGTGTGTCTTTTGGTAGGTAATCATGCTGGAGGCACGTTTAATAGTTTCGTCAAAAAACCAGGATTTCAAAGACTCTGCAACGCAGTTCAAGCACCAGGCAGGCGGAAACCTTAAGGTGTGCTAGAGACGATTAATTGCACAATTCCAAGGCCAAAGTCACCTGCAGTACGAAGCTGAGAACAAGTGAAACACCCTTTCACCAATAGAATGTTAGGGTCGACGCTTAAACACTGAAAAAAAAAGTTTGGTTTAATCAAACAAAGTTTGTTTAGGGCAACCAAATTAATATAGGGGCAACGAAATATTTCGTTGTTGAAACCAAATTATTTTGTTGTTCTTATTTGGTTGTCACAAACAAAGATTTCGTTGGTCCAACTAAGTATTTGTTTGGCTCTACATACATTGAACAGTTTCTGTTAATTTAAAAAAAAAGCATCAACAGAAGTACGACCGAGGTTAGAACCTATATCAGCTGCGCCCGAATGCTCTTCCTTAGCAACCTCAGTTTAAGTGACTACTGATTAAATATCAGTCAGCGTGTTTAAATACATACGTTGCAAATACTGGACAATGTGAGCAAATAAATATTTAAATTTTTACAGCTTTCCTTTTCAGTTTCCTGTTGAACTATGTTTCCTTACGATGTTTATACTATTATTAAGCATCAATAAATGCACTAAAAATCACTGTTACTATCCTAATTGTAAAAATTACAAACGAACTCTCTAGCTGTATTTTCGAATGAAAGCAGTTAAATGAGAGACTACACAAATATCTACAGTTGAATGAAACAAATTTTTTTGGCCACACACAGAGGCACTGTTAATTCAGCCATGTATATTGTTAGATGGACAAAATTAATTTGTTGTTTTTCAGATTCTGTTCACTGAACAAAATATTTTGTTGAGGCAGCTAAATATATTTTTGCCCCTATATGAATAAATATTTTGTATGTTTTTCTCTCAGTGATCACTTATAGTTACATACAATACGACAGTACTACGCAGTGCACACCTCTGGGCATAGGGGTGATGAGACACTTGATCTGCTCGCTAGTTTCACCATTATCATTCCCCCAAGGGCGTGCTTCAAACACTGGCTATTTAAAATAAGCTTCCAAAATTTCTCACCCATTATATTACGATTATTATTAACCTCTAGGCATAATATTAATCAATGTTATTATTATTACCAATAAAATTATAAATGATTNGATTACGATTATTATTAACCTCTAGGCATAATATTAATCAATGTTATTATTATTACCAATAAAATTATAAATGATTCTCACTTGCCCGAAGGTAAAGTTCATTGAAAGGGATCGCTAACGCGTCATCTTTAGACGAACAGGTTCAAGACACTAATCCCAGATAAGATACGTGTCTTTTAAAACGGTCTTATTTATTTGGTAAATATTGCATGTAAGCCACCGTGTGATTAGCATGCTGGCATAAAGCGAGGTCGTTAAGCCACAAAAATATATACTCCACCGTCCTTAATATGTATGTATAAATATAATTTCCGACTTGCAACGAACAAGTAATAGTACAATGCTCTGTCATACGTCGGGACTAATAAACCCGTGTTTACGTTCGCTGTTGTTGGCAATAGAGACTGCGAACCGTAGTCTAGACAACGGATGATGTCTCCTACCACGTAATGGACCTCTTTCATTGGAGCTTATTTCTGCCGGGTTCAGTGTAGATCGTTAAAGCCACTTCCTATGCAACTTCCCGGATGCAAATTCCTGCGACTTAAAGGATTCAGGGGAATCAGTATCCGCCACCTTTGTATCCATCAAGTCTCCTTGCCACAAGTTCCATTTCAAAAGGTTTAACAAAATTCTTCGCATGTTAGAGTCAGAGCTTCTCAAGCATTATTAAGATGTTACAGCTTAGTTGCCTTTATAGTCTGTTCGTGAAGTTTCTTCACACTTTTTGAATAAAACCTTTGAAAAATCACAACATGTATAACGTGTGTGGTGGTTTCGTGAATGCGCCACGTATCACAAGCGTTTTATACTTATGTTAAGATAAATGTGTCTTATTTTTTATTAAATTGAACTATGTATTTATATTTTATAAATAAATTATAATACTTCATGTGCATCAACATCAATAAAACAGTCAGAAAATAGGTGTGTTGGTAATGCCTGGTAGGAAATAGTTCTTATGCAGAATGTTATTACACTGAGTGCGCACGAATGCGGTGCGTTTGCCCCTTTGGTGTAATTTTCTATACTTGGTTAAGATTTGTTTGCATGGGGCGAAGGAATATCTTAGCGTCGAGGCTCTTAGCATCGAGGTCTTGAGAGCTGATGAGGGTGAAGTCAGTTGAGTAAGGAGCAGCGCCAGAATGCAAGGGCGAGGAAAACGGGAGATCCCCAAGAAAACCCGCCTACCAGTGGGCACGATTTCCACAAGTGAAAATACAGGAGCGGCCCCGCCAGGAATGGACCCAGGTTCGCCTAGGTAAGAGGCAGGTAGTCTGACCACTACACCACCGCGGCCCCGACCACCAGGAAGAAATATATTTATGATTTATTCCAGGCGATTACAGAAATTATGCTAGTAACAGCACANCGGCCCCGACCACCAGGAAGAAATATATTTATGATTTATTCCAGGCGATTACAGAAATTATGCTAGTAACAGCACAAAGTTTTAACAGAATGTATAAAATGCACAAAACAATTCCCTATTTACTGTTGATCAGTAAAACATTATGCAAATTTTGTAATGCAGGTTGTGGTTAAAAATTTGACAAATTCAAGATACGGGTACAGGTTGAGACCTCCATCAAACCTCACACATTCTATCGTGGTTCAGTTAATTAATTACGAACGTAATTGAAAATAGAATGATTAATAGTGTGTATTAGGCTTGTCATTAAGGTCTCGATGAACCACCGCGTATTCTATCGCAGCCTAAGCACATGATTAAGTCGAGAATATTACAAAAAGTGAGTGCCTGGCCGAGCGTTGAAATCTAGACTAAAGATTGTGCAAACAGTAGGCTGAAGGGATCGGCTTTTTCGACGTTTCCAGAGCGCAGCATCATAGCAGTGAAAATGGCGAGTAATTTAGTAAAACGAAGTGAAAAATTGAGTGTTACAGTGAGACGTGAATAATGTGCCTGTTTAAATATATTTCTACACAAGAAAGAGGAACGTTTGGCCTCGTAGTTGAATGACATGTAATAATGGATTATGCCGGAAATTTTAAGCGTTAATTTGTCGAAGATTAGGGAATTAAATCCAGTTTGGTGGAGTGCAGCATTTTTTCGCAAAGTGACAATGAAACTTATAGAGATACATTTGAGTAGCTACCTCAGACTGCNTGGTGGAGTGCAGCATTTTTTCGCAAAGTGACAATGAAACTTATAGAGATACATTTGAGTAGCTACCTCAGACTGCGCTGGAACCGTTAAAAATCATAAAAATTGTACGCTTCTTTGGAATATGCAAAAGTAGCTCGATAAGAAATAATCGTGACATTCTGGGATGATAATACCATCTTTCGGGTTTACAGGTGATGCTGAATCATTAGCGCGTAGTCGCGTTTATTTTTCATATACAATTTAAATAATATGATTGTGGAAAGAGAGATATGTATATAAGGGAAATTTCTTGGGAAAGAAACATATAATGTTNTGGTGGAGTGCAGCATTTTTTCGCAAAGTGACAATGAAACTTATAGAGATACATTTGAGTAGCTACCTCAGACTGCACTGGAACCGTTAAAAATCATAAAAATTGTACGCTTCTTTGGAATATGCAAAAGTAGCTCGATAAGAAATAATCGTGACATTCTGGGATGATAATACCATCTTTCGGGTTTACAGGTGATGCTGAATCATTAGCGCGTAGTCGCGTTTATTTTTCATATAGAATTTAAATAATATGATTGTGGAAAGAGAGATATGTATATAAGGGAAATTTCTTGGGAAAGAAACATATAATGTTTTGATTCCGCGGATATTCTAGGTAAATTTAAATGTGAAAATAGTGATCCTGGGTTAGCTTGACACCCACTCTCGAGGTAATATTTTGCTGTGTATGATACCATGGAGGAAAATAGTTTAAGGTATGGAAGCTCATGAGATTACAGTTTTTTTCTGGTAGGACAGGAGGTATACAAATGGTTTTGTTTATTTCTGGTACTCGTTTGTAATCAGGATTTTTTTTTTAGTATCTAGCAGTTCCATAAAGTTGATTTTTATGTTTTTTTGTAAAATGTTAATTTTATAAATTTTTATAACTATTGCATTTTGTGTGCTGCATCGTATCAACAGCAAACGCAGTTTTTTATAGTCTGTCTCACGAACGAATGCGTTTTTGACACTTCTGAAGTCAGTAATTTATGGATACATCGGTGTCTCCCTCTGCCACAGATAATTTTTATGTCAACACTCTCAGCTGGCTCTCAGTCAACCTGCCCAGTATGCCAAAAGAAAATATTATGTTATGGAAATAACTGTACACAATAAATCAGTATTTCAAGCTCGATTAAATCGTCTCCAAAAAACCTACTTTCAAATCCATGTTATGGTTGCCGTTTATTTTTTTCGAAATGAACATATTTCTTGTGGAATTGTTTTTCCATTCGACGGTACTTTTATGTGCCGTTTAACGTTATGAATTTTCTTGTGTTTTGTGTTGCCGTATTTATGGATTGTTCGGTTTTTATGGAATTCCATATTTTTTAAGTCAATATCGTAAGGAGCTTTTGGCAAACAGTATTTCTGGCTGAATGAGTTTGTTCCCAAAGTCATAACACATCCTAGCACGTCATATAATTGACGTTACGTTCGTACAACTCGCCCGAAAAAGATCGGAAATCGATTTGTTGTAAATCGATTTTTCTTATGATATTCTATGCGCATCGCTATTCTGTGCCACGATCTAGATCGATCCAATGATTTGATAAATGAAGTAATAATCAACATGCCTACACAAAACTACTTTCAGAATTGTAAAAAAAAATAACAACTCGTTCGCTCGTGAGACAGACTACACTGTCGTAATAGTGTGTATATGCTACTCACGGTAAGGTGAGCACTTTTGAAAGAACTCTCGTTTGGAATAGTAGACAATAAATTAATTTTATTGTAGCCTTAGACGTTGATTTCTGAGTGTGGTGTAATGTACACACTGCGTTTATTACTTACATGGCGATATTTATCTGGAAAGGTGGTTAAAGGTTTAAAAAAAATGTCCGAAAGGCAAAAGTATGTAGGGCGTCAAAAATGCTGACTTTGGGGCGTGAACAGCGTGTATATTTGCGGCGCCAGATGGCAGCACAGTCACTCCGCTGTGAAACACGCACGTTGTCGCTCCGCAGGCAGCGGCTACTTGACGGGCTCGGGCAAGGCCAAGCCAGCGCTCAGGATGCTGAGGCTCCAGCAGCTCCAGTCCGAGGACCAGGACAGCCGGCGAGCGTCCTCCAGGGGGCTCATACCCAAGGCCAAAGTCAAGACCGTCAAGATGACCTTCGTCATCGTCTTCGGTGAGTCCCCGTCCATCACGGACCCCACCCCCCTCCTCCATCAATATCCTGCCCTTCCCCAATGCGCCCAACGCATCCCGCTTTTCAGTTTTTGTTGTCGCTCGCAAAGCGTGGAATCAGAAACCACGCTTCGTATTTCAATTGTATTACTGAGTAGTCAGAGGCATGTGAAAAAAAAAATTATATTTTAGAAGAATTGTTTAAGAAACACGCAACTCATATTTGTGTTAAAATTTAAAATGGTGATAAATACATTTCCAAATTACATTTATAATGGAAAGACACTTATTTTTTTTATTAAAAATCGACTCTTGTTAAATAATTGTTAAAACGCAATATATTTTACAGTGTTATGCAATACATGCTTTAAAATTATGAACCTGATGGCAGAAGGTGAGTGGCTTCCAATGGAGCCTTGCACCCGACTGTACAACAAGCAGAACTCATTAAAAAGTAGTGCACACTCTACCAAAATTGTCAGAAAAGTAAGCTTTGTGTTGCATGTNGGCGATATTTATCTGGAAAGGTGGTTAAAGGTTTAAAAAAAATGTCCGAAAGGCAAAAGTATGTAGGGCGTCAAAAGTGCTGACTTTGGGGCGTGAACAGCGTGTATATTTGCGGCGCCAGATGGCAGCACAGTGACTCCGCTGTGAAACACGCACGTTGTCGCTCCGCAGGCAGCGGCTACTTGACGGGCTCGGGCAAGGCCAAGCCAGNGACTCCGCTGTGAAACACGCACGTTGTCGCTCCGCAGGCAGCGGCTACTTGACGGGCTCGGGCAAGGCCAAGCCAGCGCTCAGGATGCTGAGGCTCCAGCAGCTCCAGTCCGAGGACCAGGACAGCCGGCGAGCGTCCTCCAGGGGGCTCATACCCAAGGCCAAAGTCAAGACCGTCAAGATGACCTTCGTCATCGTCTTCGGTGAGTCCCCGTCCATCACGGACCCCACCCCCCTCCTCCATCAATATCCTGCCCTTCCCCAATGCGCCCAACGCATCCCGCTTTTCANTCAAGATGACCTTCGTCATCGTCTTCGGTGAGTCCCCGTCCATCACGGACCCCACCCCCCTCCTCCATCAATATCCTGCCCTTCCCCAATGCGCCCAACGCATCCCGCTTTTCAGTTTTTGTTGTCGCTCGCAAAGCGTGGAATCAGAAACCACGCTTCGTATTTCAATTGTATTACTGAGTAGTCAGAAACATGTGCAAAAAAAATTATATTTTAGAAGAATTGTTTAAGAAACACGCAACTCATATTTGTGTTAAAATTTAAAATGGTGATAAATACATTTCCAAATTACATTTATAATGGAAAGACACTTATTTTTTTATTAAAAATCGACTCTTGTTAAATAATTGTTAAAACGCAATATATTTTACAGTGTTATGCAATACATGCTTTAAAATTATGAACCTGATGGCAGAAGGTGAGTGGCTTCCAATGGAGCCTTGCACCCGACTGTCCAACAAGCAGAACTCATTAAAAAGTAGTGCACACTCTACCAAAATTGTCAGAAAAGTAAGCTTTGTGTTGCATGTNCCAACAAGCAGAACTCATTAAAAAGTAGTGCACACTCTACCAAAATTGTCAGAAAAGTAAGCTTTGTGTTGCATGTTTTTAAAAATTTCATAGTATCTATTTGACTGACGTATATGAGGTTGATTGTTTTGCCTTAAACCATCGATCTGCAGTTTATTAAGCAAGTGTTACCTGGCAAACGTGGCAATTCGCAACTCAAAGAATAAAGTGACAACATATTAAATAATAAAAGTCTATATATGTCGTAATTATACGCATATTCTTGTGCCGGAAAGGCTAATATTTTTCTCAATATGCCGACCTGACTGCGGTGCCTACATGCAATTGAAATGTGTTACATTAATTAGAAAAAAAATCTGAAAAAAGAAATTACAGAAAGTTTGGTAGATTATACTTAGTTACGTTTGCAATGTTGTTTTGTAGCTTTGAGAGCTCCAATACATGTGTGTATTGTTTACGAGACTGTTCAGTAGCCAGCTACAAGTCACAACCGCGTTACACGTGTCTCGTTAAAAAAAAAAAGCAGCGAAAATGCTTGATACTGCACGTGAATAGTCTTACAAGTATATCAAACACTTTAACACAGTTTTATTTATTTGTTATACTCATTCAATGCGAGTTAATAAAAACAGTGTTTTCCCTAACCAAACTTAACTTACCTAATGTGAGGAAAATTTGTGATTGGTTTAAAAGTGAGAGTACAACAGGTAATGTCGCGAAGAATTGTCGTATGNTGAGAGTACAACAGGTAATGTCGCGAAGAATTGTCGTATGTAGCTATATGTGCAAACATTCATATTTTATAAGCGAATATTAATTTTCTTGTGAGAAAAACATTCAGCCAAAAATTTTTTTCGGATAGTTGCTCCAAAACTGTATTTATGAAATTTTCGTCGTGTGGTATAAAGTTTTCGTGGAAGTATGGCGTGAAAATATGGAGCAATTCCGTACAGGCATTTAGTTTCATGAGGAGTGCAGCATCACATGCTTACTGTGGCAGGCATAGCCGCCATTTACTTGTACATAGTACTTTGGTCATAGTAGGCCTGCTGGTTTGTGACTCATTTGTACATTAAGATAAACACGCATTTTGATATGCCTGCAAATATTGCTAGGATAGTAATTAATACCGGCGAAAAATAAGAAGTAGATACAGTTACGCCGATCCGGTGACAAGGGGATGAGGGAGTAGCGCCGTGGTGCCGTCCGCCATCTTGGATGACGTCACAGCCGCCGCCCGACTTCTTGGAATTTCCTGTTTTTCCCTCAAAATTTTCCTTTATCCCCTCAAAATTTCCCCCTTTTTCTAAACATTTGTGAAAAAAAGTGCTTGTTGCTCAATGTGGCTGAATGATTCCCCGTTGTAACTGATTTTCCACAAAAGTAGCTAAAACTTCAGCCACAATAAGGAATCTGAGAAGTAAATAATGTAAAATAATAATAAAAATTATTTTTTAACTAAAATATATTTTTATACTTCAAAAATTTAAAGGCGTAAGTATAAAGTGTTATATATCACCGGACTCGTCTTTTCAAGGTGCATACGATCGTGAAGTCATATCGATTATGTAACCCAATGTCAGGACAACCATATTGGATTTAAGAAGAGTACCCCTAACCGCTGCCCAGCACCTTTTCCCACAACACTCCCGCGGGTCAGGCAGCTGGCTGACCTTGGCAAATCAGTCGTAAAACGATCAAACACCTAGGAATTGATGTATTAATAAATAATTAGAATTATTTTATTTTAATTTATTTTATTTNCGTAAAACGATCAAACACCTAGGAATTGATGTATTAATAAATAATTAGAATTATTTTATTTTAATTTATTTTATTTGTCGTTTTAAAAATGCCACAATCTTTAAAAAAAAAAATACCGTAATATTTATTTAAAAATGTATATTTAATGCAAAATCTGTTTATAAAAGTAAAATGATGTAAATTGTATGCTTTCCCATNCGTAAAACGATCAAACACCTAGGAATTGATGTATTAATAAATAATTAGAATTATTTTATTTTAATTTATTTTATTTATCGTTTTAAAAATGCCACAATCTTTAAAAAAAAATACCGTAAAATTTATTTAAAAATGTATATTTAATGCAAAATCTGTTTATAAAAGTAAAATGATGTAAATTGTATGCTTTCCCATGACAATTGGTAACATTTAAAAAGCGAAATAATTCTCATGGAGGGATGGGAATTTGAACCCCCATCATATCGAACAGGAGTCTGGTGGTCTAGCCACCGAACTACGTAAACTTAAATTTGTACTCTGACAAGACGTGATCCAATATACGGGACAAGGCTTAACTGCTAAAATTAGAACCTATGGGAATGCGTGTGAACTCAAACTGGCTCCACGGTGCACAAAAAGCAGTATATTTCCTGCACGAAGGCTCCAGCGAACACTGGTAAAAACTATTATTAAGATCCAACACCGAAAACACGTGGGCTTTACCCAGATGCTGAAGGGCGCAATCAATAGTAGGCAGCGGATAAGGGTGTTAGTGAATTTTGTTATACACGAGAGAATGATTAACCGCTAAACGATACTTGTCGCTATTCCTATTGCGCACAAAAAACCCGGGTAAACAATAGTCCGACTTGNATGATTAACCGCTAAACGATACTTGTCGCTATTCCTATTGCGCACAAAAAACCCGGGTAAACAATAGTCCGACTTGTATGGGACAGTAACGCCAACTTCTAGCAACTTATCGATGATCTCCTGAAATACTTCGTAGCTTGCGGAAAAAAGGGGGGAAAGGGGGGGGGTATTTGAAATTATTGTTGCGCACCGGAATATCATCCGTGAAGAAAAAAAATTTAAGGAAGAACGTCGCATTTACAAATGCGCGAAGAGATAATGTATTCAACTGATCTAATTGATTTCGAAAATATTTGGCTGAACTCGTGCCGTCAAGTAAAGATGAAAACACTTCCGGGACCGCCTCGACCTGAAGATCAATCCGGATGTTCGGAGGAAACCCAGAGGACAAATTAAATTCGTTGAGATTCACTGATGCCCTAGTTTTCCCTAGAAATTCGAGCCCTAAAACGATGTCATGAGAAAGGTCTAAAAATACCCTAAAGGGAAACGTCCAGGAAAACCTTGCAATTTTGAAATGTAGGTTCGATACAATGTTGCTCCTAACGATTTCACCGTTAGCCACACATAAGCGCTTCTCAGACATACACATGACACGCCCTTTGGATACGATCTTCGAATCCAAGAGATGTTTCAAAAAATTGTTACTCAAGACACAATGGGTAGCCCCAGTGTCAACGAAGGCTGAAAAGTTCCTCTCCCCACAGGCGATTAACACCTTACACTTCCTAATTGTGCGCGGGACTTTACATTTTGTCCCACTGGAAAAACCACGCCGATTTACAGTCAATCCTCGTTTCCCGACTTTGGACAACTCCTACGCAGTTGCCCGAGCTCGCCGCAACGAAAACCCTTTATTTCGGACATCGTACTCCTGCTATGCTGACAATCCTTTGCTAACGTGTTCCTGAACAGCACAGTCACTGCACCGCACGGAATAGTCGCGCTGCTCGACAACAGACGCGGCCGGCTCGTACGGCAGGTGGAAAACACGCACGATACTCGCTAGAGGCTGCAAGACGGCGTTGCACTTCCACAACTAACTCACGACAATTACGTGGAACTGAAACCAATGTATGTGCATTGAGTTCGTACGCGCAGAGCCAAATTACCTATGCTTACACTGGCCAGTTTTTGCGTTCACTCATTTGTAAGCACAATGCATCATAAAATGCGCAAATGTAATCTACACATTCATATATCGGCTTGCCCGGTCTTTGGTATCTGTAAATATAGTCACGTTCGCAATTACACTCTGCCCTTGAAGCCCACAAAAGTACCACCTCCGAATGACATGATTTATTCACAGAGNGTCACGTTCGCAATTACACTCTGCCCTTGAAGCCCACAAAAGTACCACCTCCGAATGACATGATTTATTCACAGAGCAGTTGCAATATAAACACCTCACTCTTAATTGCTATGGCTTTCAAAAGACTATCCTCAAATCTCAAACATAGGCTANCAGTTGCAATATAAACACCTCACTCTTAATTGCTATGGCTTTCAAAAGACTATCCTCAAATCTCAAACATAGGCTAGGTATTTTGCTCACTGCAATAAAGAAATATGAAATACTGACGGGGTTCAAGGGATGACAACGGAGTTAGGTTTTGCAACGCTACAAGGAACAGTTCATCAACTTTAGGTGGACCCTCGGTGACACTCACCGGGACCGCGCGGTGAGAAGGTTGCGCCATCGGACCTTGTTGACGCCACAAGCCCACCGCAGCTCGGCGCAGCTCAGCTACGGCCATCGTTTCATCGGCTTCAAACTCGAGGTCCCGTAGCAAATCCAAAAGTTCTTCTTTCTTGAGCGTGTAGGTAAACCCGACCTCAGCCATTTCATGCAACAGATATAACAATGCGGATATGAGAAAAAATATAGCGGAGTCCACGCAGAAATTATTTGTGCCGTGATAAAAAAAAATGTTTAAAAAATGAATTACCAATTTGTATATTTTGCAAATAAATTATACATTAAACCTAACGTTACACCATTGACATACTTGACATTAAAACATGCAAAAACGTTACAATGAATTCCTTCTATATCCACATATAATGGTAATTAGATTCACTTAAAATTAGTAAAATTGCTCACAAACTGGAATAATACAACTTGCATAAACTTTAATTAAATCAGTAATAAATGCCAAAACGATTAAATAAATTATTTGACTAGAATGAAATACTTGAGCCATTACAAGGGAGGGCGGCTGTTTGAGCCCAGTAAAGCCTCCGTTTCATAAAAGGAGCTCTTTATAAATTACTATTTAAAAAACTATATAAAATGGATTTAAATTTTGGCGGAGGCAGTCAATCGACCTGTCAAAGCTCCGACCGAAATAAAATGTACAGATTAAACACGTTTAGAAACGTAGACATGACAGCTTAACGCGATAGTCGTGGACGCCAAATTCATTTAAAAAAGAATCAGCTGTTGGGCAGCGAACATGACAATACACAACACTTTAAAACAGGGAGACACAGAAACACGAGGTTTTACTTAAACNGCTGTTGGGCAGCGAACATGACAATACACAACACTTTAAAACAGGGAGACACAGAAACACGAGGTTTTACTTAAACAGAAACAAAATTTAGACAGGCAACCGAAACCACAATTTTTGAAAAATCTAGCATTACTGCTTACCCAAGACGAACACAGCTATGCCACACAAAAGACTAAAACCGTTAAAAGAGCCCAACTAACACACAAAACTTTTGTCCAACGACTCACCGTTTAATTTGCCCTAATGCTCGGCGGCTCAGGCGACCACACTAGATTCAAGTCAGTTCCATCACGGCTTCACGTCCTACAGGACAACATGTGCGGCAGTTAAATCATTGTCGAATTCTTCAGGCGACACGATCAGGCGACGGCAGGGCGTAGAATAGAAGGAGTGCCAGCCGTGCAACGACTTAGATAAACTACCTGGATCGTATTAAAAATGATGACGCACGAGCGGATGGGGAAATCGTGCGAGGGGGAAAAGAGGAGGAAAGAGAACGGGATCCGAGCCGAGCAAACAGTATGCCACCTCATCGTGTTGAAAGCAAAGAAAATGTATTGCATGCGACGGGCGCTAGCGTTGCAATATCACTGCGCAAAATTACGTCGTCCCTAATGAACATTTATAGATTTAATTAAGCCCCAGAACCCCGATTATATGATTTCTCGCGTCTAGTTGGTGACATCTCTCAACTTACTTGATAGCTTAGGTGATGGTCATCTCAGATGGCATATCATGGGGAGGGCTTACGTAATCACTTAAAAATGTGACGTAAGCATAAAAACGCCTCTAACTCCGATAAACGAGTTGGGACGTACATAAACCCACGGCACTTCTGTTTGTCATGTTGTCAGTGCGGTGTGGTCTTGTGGCCCAAATATTCGTTAAAAAATCGCAGGCATTGTTCCCTGAATGGGAGGGGGGACGAAATGGTACAAGTGCGAAGTCTAAAGAAGGCTCGTTTCCAATTCTCGTTCGAGCTCGGCGACGACGAAGCAAAAGACGGGGGGTCCTCCAAACCCTTTTGTCTCCAAATCCACGGCCTTTTGTGGTCCTGGATGAAACATCCCGAGGAGAAGCGCTCCTTCAGACCTCCGCGCCAAGTCACTGTTGTCTTCTTATAATTAGAAACAGCTGCGGTTGTGCGTGGGCGTTCCTCGCTCTTCCTTCGTCGCGCTGTCTCCCCTCCCCTTCCCCCTTCTTCAAGAGTGCGAAACTCTCTTCCATTCCCTCTGGTGTGTTGCGGAGTTCCTAAATCCGCTCCCCTCAGTCGCCGCCCCGCAGGAACTGAATAATAAACCCGTCAATCCCTGTTCAGACAGTCGACAAACGAGGTCCTTGACGGCTTACCTGGGCCGCATAATGTGCACGTGATAAATAACGCACCTTGTCTGAGGTCCGGAAATGTTCGCTAAACTTGTTTACATGCTGTTCACGATTAAGTGAGCTCTTTTCAAATCAACCTGTGATCAATTTCACTCCCCCTACTCGCATTTTTTAAAGTGACACACAAACTGGCGTGCGCCCGGTAAAGTGGGTAATGACGGAGGGAAAGAAATTCCACGTCTNATTTTTTAAAGTGACACACAAACTGGCGTGCGCCCGGTAAAGTGGGTAATGACGGAGGGAAAGAAATTCCACGTCTTGACGTTGAATTACAATTTTTAAATGAACGTTTTTGAGTACCGAAATGATTTATTTTGCTTTCTATATTTTTTCACCGCATATAAATAAAAGAATTCCAACGCATGAATAAAGTTATCAGGTGCGTGACAGCGTGTTTATTACGTATTGCAGAAGATTCAACGATGTNGCGTGACAGCGTGTTTATTACGTATTGCAGAAGATTCAACGATGTTCATACATTCCGATATTAAGCAGATCTTTCAGAAGCGCTTGGTTTTCCTTGACTAGCTCATAGTGTTGATTGTCGCGATGGCTTCACCTGGACCACATGACGAACGCGCGCGCATCTGCATTGCTGTCAGCGTCGGGAAATTTAACAATTAGAAATCTTTAATTAGAGCGGCCCACGTAAAACTGTATATCGACTGGCAAAGTTGAGTAGAGTTTCATCGGCTAAAGAATTTTATACTCAATGCGTCGTGCGTGGTTGGGCAGCGGGTTTCTCCGCAGAAAAATTTTGTGGGTGGTTTCTTATAATTACGGGCAGTGATATTTCGCGAAAAGATTTCGAGACAACATAGAGTCCAAAGCACTGTAGGGTCGTCCAGCTTCTTTGATTGGTTTAAAAAAGGTTCTGGCCCGTGTTAACCGTTTGCGCACGAATCACGACGGTCCAGTGCCGGGGTTACTGAGTCCTGAGTGGCTTGGTCAAAGACGGACACGGCACCAGCAGCCAATGGAGGTATAACAACAGCTGAGGTGTGTATATAGTATTGAAGTCTACTGTGTGCTGCGATTTTTACGCGAAAAGTCACTGTCCCTACTTAGAATTAACCTCTGGGAAAAAAAAAGATCCCCGTTTGGTTTAGTCGCAGTGATACTAGCAGTAAATTAAGAAAACTAACTTTATTATGTATTTCGGTGTTATAAAAAGTTTAAAGTATAAGTTTATGGAATCTCAAGGACGCACTCTGCCCAGACCCCTATACAGAGTTGCAACTCAAAAACTGTTCAAGTTATTTTTAGCAGTGTCTGTTTACAAACAGCAACTAAGAATTTTTTTAATTAAAAATATTAGTTTCTGTTGTCTTATTTCCGTCTCTTATGTGTATATTTTTAAGTGAATAAAGGCTAATGTGAGAGTTTAGGAGTAATATTTAGTTATGAAACATACAGAACACACTACTTNGCGATTTTTACGCGAAAAGTCACTGTCCCTACTTAGAATTAACCTCTGGGAAAAAAAAAGATCCCCGTTTGGTTTAGTCGCAGTGATACTAGCAGTAAATTAAGAAAACTAACTTTATTATGTATTTCGGTGTTATAAAAAGTTTAAAGTATAAGTTTATGGAATCTCAAGGACGCACTCTGCCCAGACCCCTATACAGAGTTGCAACTTAAAAACTGTTCAAGTTATTTTTAGCAGTGTCTGTTTACAAACAGCAACTAAGAATTTTTTTAATTAAAAATATTAGTTTCTGTTGTCTTATTTCCGTCTCTTATGTGTATATTTTTAAGTGAATAAAGGCTAATGTGAGAGTTTAGGAGTAATATTTAGTTATGAAACATACAGAACACACTACTTGGCAAAGGGACATGCAACAAACCTTTATCTTTAATATTACACCTTTAATTGCGAAAGATAGACTAGAGAAAGACTGCACGCCAGCTCAGTTCCTTGCACGTAAAGGCGATCAGGTATTTGACGCACGTACCTAGATCGTTCTTAACGCTCCACGCTTTTAGGCTTCAGACACGCCAAGTACTCCCACCCAGACAGCATTCTTAAATATCATAATTTATATTTATTCACATTAGGAAATAATTGAATATAACAGATTTTTAACGTTCCTCAGTTGCACTTGAACGGTGAATGAATCGAATTCTTAGACCTATGGAAATTTTTATTAATATTTTTGGCTGGTGTACAGTTAATTCATCAACGCGCGAACACAAGTTATTTAGTCCATGGCAATTCTAATTTTTACGTGCGGCTTGGATAAAAAAAAAGTAATAAATGCTTTGCTACGTGTTCAGTTAACTGTGGAAGCGTTTGTTTTAAGCACCTTTGGCTGCGCTGAATTTCAATTTCGTTGCAAAAAAAAANTGTTCAGTTAACTGTGGAAGCGTTTGTTTTAAGCACCTTTGGCTGCGCTGAATTTCAATTTCGTTGCAAAAAAAAAACCACTGTATAATATATATTGAAGTCTCGGTTTTAGCCTGTATTATTGTAAGAGCTTTACATAATATNCAAAAAAAAACCACTGTATAATATATATTGAAGTCTCGGTTTTAGCCTGTATTATTGTAAGAGCTTTACATAATATAAATTTATCTGTACAGAAAATTATAATTAAAGGACAATTAGTTTTTATGTTCATAGTCATTGTTATATACTTTCGCAAACTCCCATGTTTTTAATCTGAGTTATGAAAGCCTATGCGTTGGTAAAAAATTGTAATTAACGAAAAAATTTTGCAACCACTCGATGGACTATACATATTTTTACAACATAGCATTAACAATATCACGATGATTGCTGTTTTGTTTATTGGCCATCAATGTAGTGTGTCCTACATCAGGACAGCGTCACTTTGATTAACACTTTGTAGACTTTGCTCGAGCTTCACTCGAGAAAAGTTAATTTTAAAATGTCTTTATTGTCCAGAGCAAAACTCGCATGGATGTGCAGTCTTTGTTCGGCTAGTGTTTAACACGACCTCACAAGAACACGACAGCGCATTTGCTAGCGATAGAATTTTTTTTTATTGCCACTCAAAGGGACACGATTTATTGTAAATAATTTTATACGACAAAGGACATTTTATTGGGTGAATATCAGCTCGGCTCTCCATTGGTTGATGACTGGCCAATAATGAACGCTGTAAAGTACAGGCTAGTCTCCGGTGTGGTATGGACCAACAGGACGATGGTGAGTTCTAACACAGACACCAACAGAACTGGTGTACTGGCAGTAGTGGATATAGGTTATTCACTTCTAATTTTTCTCAAGTGCCATTAAATGTGTGCACGCCTCAGTGTGTTAAATTTGTTCATTGTGAACTGCGGTGTTCCTAACTGAACCTATTCGCCATAGGCAAGAGTCTTTTTTTGGCTCAGCTTCATGTCTCGTCGCAAGAACGAGCGAGCACAAACGCTTTCTTTCGGGTCTTACGTATTACGTTTCCCATTAGTTTTGTTACTTCACAGAGAAGATAAGCACACACAGGCGAAACGGCGTGGTGGTTCGTTTTATATGGGCGTAGCCGTTCTCTGATTGACTGCTCTGGAAATGAGCCTTGTGTGTGATTAAAAAAAAAAAATGTGAGCACTTTTGAAATGAACCTTAGAAAAAAGTAACTGCTCCTACCTGTATATATTTTAACGGGCGCACTGAGTAACATGTGCCCATTAAAGTTGGTAACGATGGAGGAAAATTGTTAGGTAACCATTTGTGATACCTTAAATTACTTCTTTCGCTTCCCATTTTTTTAAAACACATTGAAGTGTAAAAATGAGCAGATTTATAAAATATTTACTTTTCTAATAATTTCATAGTTTTACTTGTCCGACGCATGAATAAAGTGACGAGGCCCACGGCAATGTTAATGCTACATAAGGCGGAAGAATACACAACGTGCACACAATCAGATCTTAAGCAGGGCTTCCAAAAGTGTTCAGTCTACCGTGGACAGCCTATAACTGCATGCTGCTAAGTGTAGCTTATTGGCTGGGCTGCCGGCTGGCGAATAGGTTAGCATGCGCTGATTGACGTACGGACGATCCAGCATGTTGCTGGCCAGTGGCGCCATCTTGCTGGCGTGTGCGGCTGGAGCTCGCAGCACAAGTGCCTATTTCAACTCTGTATTAATCAGCACTCTGTGCTTAGTTAATAGTGTATTCATGGTATTCCGTTAGTAACACGGTTGCGGGGATCCACTTATTTAGAGGTGGAACACTTTAATCATATTTCCGTGAGTGATAATTGAAGTGCCATCAAGTTGAGTTTATTAAAAAAAAATAAGTTATCTTTGAGCGAAACTAGGGTTCCTCAGCACCGGCGATATTTCATACGCGCCGACATAATGGTATCAATCTCTCAGCTAGGTTGTCTGGTGCCCAGAGAAGCGGGCAATATACAGTACGCTACTCTGCTGTGATAAATGCCGATAGACACATATAGTGCCACAGCCAATAAGTAGAGCCCCGAGTATTTCGTGAGTTCATTCTGTGGCGAGGTTGGCTTCAAACATTTGTTCTTTTCTCCTGCCATCGTGATTGGACCGCAGTTGCTTATACACGCACCCTTTTAACTGTGAGCCAGTAATAAGCAGGAAGCAGTTGTGTGAGTGAGAGTTGAACAGTGCTGTACAAAGCCCTCACTTGATTGCAGCAACCAATAAGCAAACGGTAGTGTCTCGAGTGTAAAGAAGACTGTGCAGTCTAGGCTTGCTGCCGTATAAATGCGCGAAATACTGGGGGCTCTAGCAATAAGATAAAGAGTGATAGCATGCTGGCAGCGAAGCGCACAAAATTAATTTAGCTGTGGCGACCTTGTGCACTTAAAGAAATAATTATTTGATATTAATTTTTTTTTCCTTTTTTATAGCACATTAAGAAGAAAGCGAGAAACCATAGTCTAGGAAAAGTATTTTCGCAATTTCTACATTATCTTTATATTTTTTTCCAGTCCCCTTTATCAGAAATTGGAACATAACCTTTGTCTGTAAATACCTGTATCATAGTGGTGTGGGTTGTGTGTGCGTTTTACACTAAAACTGTGGGTCCTAGGCAGTTGGAAAAAGAGGTTGATTTTATGTTAATTAGGCCATAATGCTCAACAAACTAAAATCAGACGTTTTTAAAAACCGACCTAATAAAATTTGTCTGCAATAAGAAGATGGCCAATCCTACTATTTTTATTACGGTGGGAGATATTAGTGAGAGTATACGCTTAAGTTGAAAATACAGATAACATAAAACAATGTCCTGAGAATTGTAATTTAATTTAGCTTAGTTTACGGTATTTCACTAATTGCGTTACACTAGCCTACATAAATCTACATCTAAAAGGCCTACCGACCACCTTCTATCACGGCAATATGGGATCGATTCTCGGTGGGCTGCTCTTGAATTATTTTCTCAAGTGTGCAACGTGGTGGACGTCGTTGCCAGTTGCTATGAGGTTTTCTAGTAGTTCTCCAGCTATTCCCCGCCGTTATGTTCCTGCGCTTCTCCGTATTCACCTCACCGCCTTCGTCCTCCGTGCAGGCTAGTGTGTCAGGTCTGTCCCACGGGTTGATAAGCCGGCTACCTTGTAGTCACCCTCCTTCCTTCATTGTGTCTTCCACCACTATGCCTTCTGATCGTATCTCCGTGCACTCCTTTATTTATTGTATACATACAGTAAGGGCTTCGCAGCCTTTGTACTTTTGCATTTTACGTGGCGCTCTTAGCCACAAAAGCCATTCCGTCGCTACGGCCGCTCAATCGGAGGGGGAGAGGGATCACGCGCTCTCATCGCAGTTGTCCCAGCTTAGCATCTGAGCCAACCAGATTCAAAGCCTCAAAATGATTCACAAGTACAGCAGATAACACCCTACCGCCAGGTTCTGAGACCCTCGTACTCAGATACCAAGCGTGTGGTCTGGCCAGGGTTTTATCCATACCCCAAGTATCTCTCCACCGGAGCTGGTTGCCGCTCGCCGCCCGGTCTTTCTTTAAGAGGAGGTATCTCTCCGGACCTCCCCCAGCATGTGGAGTTAACCACTGCCATCACGAGTCCAACCTCAGTGTAATCGGAACACCAGAGAGAACCTCTGGTGGGACCGAACCGATCAGCCCGTGCTCCCACTTATTTGCCATGGCACCAGTGGGTTTTCATTGCCCGACCGCTCGACCTATGGCGAGCGCCAGGCTAACAGAGGCAGCTCCTTCTACCCGTTAGTGCACCAGGGGGTGAGCCCAGCCCACCCCTCAAGCACACTCCGGTTGTGGTTGAAGACATTTTAAAGCCTCACCGGGCATGAGCCTTACACCCATTACAGGCCGGTTGCCCGCCTAGCATCCCACCACTGAACTGCCCACCAGGAGGCAGAGGGCGAACGACGAGCGTGGAGTGGGGAGCGCCTCCGGACCCACCATGGCACGCTGGACCGGGAGAAGCCGCCCCTGCTCTGAAATGGAAGATTTCCGTCCTTATCAAACTCCGTAGGTCTGGCAACCCGCAGGTTCCATAGTTCTTCCATGTGTTCATCATTGCCACCACACCATCGCAACCACATCCACCAACCAGCAAGACAACCATCTGGAAGAGCCGTCATCGGCCACTGACCATTTCCACACTTTACAATTTGTTCACCATGGCATTCCAGTATTGGGCCCCAACGGCCCGAATGAAAAGTGGTCCAACACCTCGCCAAGTGGTCGGGCCTAGATACCAGCTGTCGGCCCAAGCCATCATGGCAGATACCCCTTACCAGTCACGAGGAAACTGTTTCCCATAGGGATACGGTTGGTGGAGCCCGATCTGCGTTACCCAGAGGTGGCTCAAGGAGCCTTGGGTCACCATTAGTGGAGATAGGTTATAAAAGGCACATCAGTCACCCTTTTCTATGGTCAAATGCTGTAGCCGGGCTCGATTACTATAGCATTGTATTGACACACCACCCCAAACGCCCGGAGACCTTCCTCCCGAGGGGGTCACTGACCCATACCCCCAGTTATTGTTTGCAGAAAGCATTTAATTTCAGCTATTTTCACCAGCGTCGCTTTTAAAATAGGCATCAAAAATAACTCACTACGCACTTAACGGATTAGGCACGAGGGAAAAAAATTAAACTCTCAAAAGCTGCCAAATTCTGACGATATTCTGGACAAATGTGCTAGGCCCTGGCAGTAACCGTATTTTTATGAATGAGTATGAAAAATATGACAAGTTCAAGAATGTCCATAGTAGTTATGTTTGGTATTTGAAGTGTGTTTTCTTGGTAGCATAACATAAATTGCAGTTGCCCTTGTAGTTGCCATTCATTCTGTTTTTTGTAAGATATGAAAATACCTAAACGACACGTCGAGATCACGCCTTCGTGAATATGAATTTGCACTCGCATTATGGCCACACGCCTTATTTTAGATTGTAGTGCCGATGAAGTCAGGTAGCGTTGTGCTTTCTCGATGGGGAGTGTCCCAATTACGAAAATAATTTTTTTGTGACTTTCTCTGCACCTCTGTACATTCCCTCATCGTTCTGGAAACACAATGCACTACGTTATTTCCGTCTCTTGTAGAGATTTATTTGGTATCTTTTCTCTAAAGATGCCTCCATAGTAAGATTTTTTTTTTTTTAACTTCTCGTGGCCAGGTACGGTTGTAAGTAAGCATTGCTACGGCGATGGAAAATAGCATAATAGCATTTCACGTATGTTCTGTTTCCTCATAATTTCAAGCCCTGACTATTGGGTTTTAATATAGAAATCTGTTCAAAAAAGGCACAGCTTTGTCTCTATAGTTAAAAAAGTTAAAAAAAAAAACCGCTTTACAGAAGAATGAATATTTTAAACAGTGGGATACTTACAGCGATTTGCACTAACGTTGACACTTTTTAACGACCACAATTATGTTTCAATAAACAAATTTGTGAATTGGCGGCAAAATATTGAATTTCATGTCTGCCCCAAGAAAATATTTACATTGAAATATTCAATTTTATTTTTATTTATGATAGACACAACTGGTTACAGTGAGACACATATAACAACTAGGGAGGCAGCACAATTCGGAATTTTCTCTTGAGTGGAGACGGCTGGCGTTCCTCAACCTCATCAATTAATCAAAAAGAGCTCATAATTAATTTTTTGCGTACGTTTGTGGAAGGCTACAGTTTAAATGTATTTCTGTGGCCAGCCAAAGTAATTTTATTTCGTTGCTTGCACGCGCATCATACCGGAGGTATTAGCAAATGTTAAGTACAAGGCTATAATTTTCAGTTTATATTTTCAATTTTTAAATTTTAAAAATTTAGATTATAATTAAGTTTATTTCCTGTCTCTCTCCGATTGCCTTCCTGCTTTATTTTCCTTTGCTTGGATTTCCCCAGCGTCATAGGGCATCAAGAGCTGTCGGTGGCACCGACCACGCTGTAATCTGTTAGCGATTTCTTCGCACTTTGTGAATCAAACCTTTGAAAAATCACTTCACTTGTTTGGCTATTTCCTGAATATCTCATATATCACAAACGTTTAATACTTCGGTTAACACAACAGTATCTTATTTTTCGTTAAATTGAACTTTCACTTATATTTTACCTACAAACTATAATATTTTATTTATTATAGATACTAATAAAACAGGGAGAAAATAAGTTTGTTGGCAATGATTAGTAATAAATCGTTCTTACGCAAATTATTATTCAACTGAGTGCGCACGAATGTGATGCGTTGTTCCTCTGGTGTACTTTTCTATACTTGAATAAAGTTTATTCTACTCAGGCTGGGAAGCTCAATGCTTTTAGTTTGGCAACTAAAATATTACACCACTAGGTAAGCGCTAGTGTCGCATATGTACCGGATTTTCTTTATTTTCTACGTTTAAAAACAAAATAATGGCAATAATCATTAATCAAATATAAAGTAAGTACTATTATTCATGTAGCTCAAAATTGTAATTAAAAAATACCTCTTTGGAAACCTGCACACCTAGCAAAGGAAATTTTCCCTATGCCTAACTCTCCTATTAGAAAACTGGGTTTGTTCCTAGCCTGAGTAGAAGTAACCTTAACTTGGTTAAGCTTTGTTTGCATGATGCGGAAGAATATCCTGGAAGTAGAACTTTAGCAGCGCTTCAGAAAATTTGGAAGTAACCGTGAATGGACTATAATCANAAATGTATTTCTGTGGCCAGCCAAAGTAATTTTATTTCGTTGCTTGCACGCGCATCATACCGGAGGTATTAGCAAATGTTAAGTACAAGGCTATAATTTTCAGTTTATATTTTCAATTTTTAAATTTTAAAAATTTAGATTATAATTAAGTTTATTTCCTGTCTCTCTCCGATTGCCTTCCTGCTTTATTTTCCTTTGTTTGGATTTTCCCAGCGTCATAGGGCATCAAGAGCTGTCGGTGGCACCGACCACGCTGTAATCTGTTAGCGATTTCTTCGCACTTTGTGAATCAAACCTTTGAAAAATCACTCCACTTGTTTGGCTATTTCCTGAATATCTCATATATTACAAACGTTTAATACTTCGGTTAACACAACAGTATCTTATTTTTCGTTAAATTGAACTTTCACTTATATTTTACGTACAAACTATAATATTTTATTTATTATAGATACTAATAAAACAGGGAGAAATTAAGTTTGTTGGCAATGATTAGTAATAAATCGTTCTTACGCAAATTATTATTCAACTGAGTGCGCACGAATGTGATGCGTTGTTCCTCTGGTGTAATTTTCTATACTTGAATAAAGTTTATTCTACTTAGGCTGGGAAGCTCAATGCTTTTAGTTTGGCAACTAAAATATTACACCATTAGGTAAGCGCTAGTGTCGCATATGTACCGGGTTTTCTTTATTTTCTACGTTTAAAAACAAAATAACGGCAATAATCATTAATCAAATATAAAGTAACTACTATTATTCATATAGCTCAAAATTGTAATTAAAAAATACCTCTTTGGAAACCTGCACACCTAGCAAAGGAAATTTTCCCTATGCCTAACTCTCCTATAAGAAAACTGGGTTTGTTCCTAGCCTGAGTAGAAGTAACCTTAAAATGGTTCAGCTTTGTTTACATCATGTGGAAGAATATCCTGGAAGTAGAACTTTAGCAGCGCTTCAGAAAATTTGGAAGTAACCGTGAATGGACTATAATCAGCTCTCGAATTTTCCGGGCTTGATGGCTCTGCCTATCAAGCCTGCAGTCACGGAGTCTAAATAGGGAATCAAAGTTAAAGAAATCCCTTATAAATGAATCAATTTGGTAGATAACTGCTTAAAACAAAACAACAAAAAATGTTTTGTTAAAAGCAATTTTTTCAGGGAATACTGTCACGTTAAGAAAGTTTTAAAAATATTACTCGTTTATATATATATATATATATATATAACGTATAATTTAATGTTGAATTCCAGAAAAGAAAATATCTAGCTAAATAATTTGTAAGAGTTATTAACCTGTCAGTATTCTTTAAGATACACCGAGGAGCCAAAAAATTGTTACACCTGCCTAATATCGTGTAGGGCCTTCCTCCCACCCCCCTCCCCCTTTCGAGCACGCATAGGTGCCGCAAGACGACGTGGCATGGACTCGACAAATGTCTGAAGGTATGCAGGAAGCATCTCACACCATGAATCCTGCAGGGCAGTCCACAAATCCAATCTGCGCCGATTTCAGAAAGGGTTGCACGTCTGTCACGTTTAATGACTCTCGTCAGTCGTCGTTTGTCCCGTTCTTTCACGATCTTTTTCCGGCCGCTGCGATGTCGAAGATGTGATGTTTTACCGGATTCCCGATATTCACGGTACACTCGTGAAATGGTCGTACGCGAACATCCAAATGTTATCGCTACCTCGGAGATGCTATGTCCCATCTCTCGAGCGCCGACTATAACACCACGTTCAAACTCACTTAAATCTTGATAACCTGCCATTGTAGCAGCAGTAACCGATCTAGCTGCCGATCGCATCGCGTTACTTTGATTGGTTCCATACCTCTGTTATTTGCATACGCACGCCTATGCCAGTTTTTTTTAGCTCTTCAGTGTATGTCACTTAGATTACCTTTTGTTTAAAACGGTTATCCTTAAAATCGATGCATTGAGAAGGAATTGTCTGAAGGGTACTGTGCCTTTGTAGGAAGCGCCCTTCAAACTGTCGCCTTTTGGGCAAAACAAATGCACGATACAAATACAACATTTTACTTTAAATCTATTTGTTTTAATAAGCTCTAAAAAAAGGGCTTTATTGATCTTTTCCGTGAACCTCAGCCTTGATTTATTGCTGGTCTCCATCGTTCCTTTGGTCTACCCACACTGCGGAAACCTCTGGGTTGATACTTGTCTTAGATCGTTTCCGTTTTGTTTTCCGTCGTATCCGTCCGGATTCCGAAGCTGNTTATTGCTGGTCTCCATCGTTCCTTTGGTCTACCCACACTGCGGAAACCTCTGGGTTGATACTTGTCTTAGATCGTTTCCGTTTTGTTTTCCGTCGTATCCGTCCGGATTCCGAAGCTGGTCTCAAGTTTGCCAGTAAACAGTGAATGTTTCCCTGACCGCATTTGGAGTGCTGCACAAGGCAAGTGTGGTGGTTGAACTGCTACCTCTTGGCTTCAGGTTTTGTTTCTGCCTTTGCTCTCCTGGGCCTTTCCGCTTTCTCCGCCTTTTGGGAATTACTTCTCCCGCTTTCAAGACCTTTGGCCACTTTATAAAGGTTAGGGTAGAATTGTGTATAAAAGGTGACAAGGAATAATGATCGGGTCGTGTTTTATCCCGGACCTAGGAAATGGGAAAAACATGAGCTCATGTAAGAAGGGTTATTAGTTCCCTGACTTATGACATTTTTTCACTAGGATCGTGAAGAATTTCCTACCCGTTACCTAAAAAAAATATTAATTTTTTTCTGATGTTTCTCTCTGTGTAATATTACAATACTTGGCACTTAAATTAATATTTTTAGACAGTTTTTATGTTTGTCATACTTACTGTTATATTGGTACTCCTGGTTTGCGACTTCCGTCACACCTCTTCCCTCCCATCATTTTCATTCTACGTCACTAAAAATGTGTTGTCCGTGTATCCAAGATTATTTCCACTTAACTTTAAGATTATCTCCTTGCAAAGAGGTTCGTCAAAGTAAATTGCGTTTATTCTTGTTCATGATGTGCGGAATTCATTCTCCAGGGTCCTAGGCATGAATTTCCACTAGCTAGGTAGGCGTTCCTTCGAATTAGAATATAAAAAATAAACATTAAGCTGATCAGTACATTTTTACATTTAATAGCATATTCACTGAATTACAGCCCAGCTACTAAGTAAAAATAAAATGAGAAGAAAATATATGTGTGTGATCATGTATTACCAGCCCGTATAGAATTTCATAGTAAAAATCGTTTGTGTACGCAGATAATCCTTGAGACCATTGCTTCAATAACTTTTCCTTCTAAATAAATTGCTGCATAGAGAAACTGGAATTAAAATATCCAAGATCCTATTAAACGCTTAGAGATTTCCCCTCAAACAGCAAAGTTTTTTTCGGGAAATATTTATCTGGAATTGGTTGGGTTCGGTGTCAGTATTTCTGTATATGTGTGTTTATCTCTACCGCCATCCTTTCCAAACGAAAATTTTTTACACATTTAATCCATCATATACTGTAAGAGAAGTGCTTCCCAACTTTTTTAAATCGCTTTACGAATCTCGATTATGTAATCTCGTTTCCAGCAAACTTAACTTCCTAAGCGCTGAGAAAATATCGGAAAACGAAATGTATGAAACCGCAAATTTTTCGAAACCTACTCGTTTTCAAGCATGTGACCAAAACGAAAAGTTAGGCAGAAGTTGAGTTTGTTGCCTCGGGATTTCTCGAAACTTTTCAAAACTCTAATTTCGTGGATTGTCGACGCTTTATTTCTGTCTATATTATTATCAGCACGCATATTTTGTAAATAGTCTAATTAAGTGTCTGAAATAAGTACACTCATTGCCATACAATTACCGCACCCAGGACAAGTGGAGATGTAATGCAACTTGGCACTGGCGCCTTTTGTGAGGATATAATGTAGTCTCGGAACAGGTAAGTGCAGTACACATAAATGAAATGGCGTGGCGATATTTTTTATGTGTTCGTACCAATTCGCCTATTGGTTGCGCTACGCTCTGGGGCGAGTCTTGTGTCTCTGACTTGGTTACACGAAATGCGAAAGACTCCCTACGGTCTGAGCTTCTGTGGCTGGCTAGTAAGTTACCAGGCACTGATTGGCGAAAGCCGTTACGGCATGTTACTGGTCAGTGACACCATTTCACTTGCTCGTGAGGCTGGAGTTCGCGGTATAAGCGGTTATTTTTTATTTCCCTATTCTTAAGCGTTATGTGATATCTCACGCCAATGACAGCCTTTTAAAGCACCCGTTGGGGAAGCTGCAAGTAACCTATATTTTATGATTTTCGTCATCTGCGCATGCGTCGTAAATTACCAGCAGGACTGTCAAAAATGAGTCCAAATCGTGTGGTACTGACAGTTTTGCTTATTTTTGGAACTCAGAAATTCTTCATTGAGCGGGTGGCAGGATCTCTTCAATCCTTGGGGCCACGGTGGTGTAGTGGTTAAACTACTCTCGCCTCCCACCTAGGCGAACCGGGTTCCATCACCAGCGGGGTCGCTCTCTGATTTTGGCAAGTGGGCGGGTTTTCTCGGAGATCTCACGTTTCCCCCGCCCTTGCATTCCGGCGCTGCTCCATACTCACCTCGCTCCCCCCTCATCGGCTCTCAAGACCTCGATGTTAAGAGCCACGCCTCTTCACGCTTTCACTCTCTCCAATCCTTGTTGTCCATACATAGTCGACCACTACATTAAGACGGAAACGATATAAAATATTTAAGGTCTAGTCTCATTTCTTGAGGCTTGATAGTCGGGGAACTGTCTTGTCGGTAACCAGGGCTTTGTTATCAAGAGCAGGTTAATTTTGAGGGTCTCTCAACATAGTTATTGTTCAACAACATTTTTCGAGAATTAGAAGAGATAACGTACGGGTGGACAAGTTACAAGCGTCCAGAGATTAAATCAGTGGCAAATCGAGAATTTGATTCTACAAAGTAAGTTAACGCATGTAAGAGTTTGACACAGCAAGTGTAGAAATCAGAAACAAATTCTTCATCCGAAGATGAATGTTACAGTTTAATATATTAATTTAGCTGATTTCAATTAAATAGTTATGGTTTTAGCTTGCATGGCGTAGGAGCTACCATTTTTCCCTCGTCATTTCGGTTTAGACGCTTAAATTTTATGTTAGATTTATGTTTAAATGTTTTGTCTCGTTGGCTATATATACGTGCGGATATTACACGTAATTGTTTTCCTGTAGTCGATACGACCAAACTAGCAAAAGTAGCATTTTATTAGATGCATACGTGAGACGATCACAATGACGACAGTAGCAGAATAAGTTAAAAAATTATCAATAAAATAAACAATAAAATAAAATAATTTAAGTTATGACCATGACCACCTAAATATTCTAAAGCTGTCGTATACAAAACTGAAGCAGAACCAAGAGCGATGAATTTATAAAATCATAAATATAACTTATCAGGAACTTAGAGCTTGTAACATAATTTTTTTAAATCTGTGCTTAATAACATTCTTGCACACTTGGTTTTCAGCCATCCGGGCAATGACTTATGCAAAAAAAAACTCATTTTTAACTTACAACTCACACATCCCTGGAAATGAGTCGTGTTACAGTAACGCATTAGTTATCCTAGCAGCAGATAGTATAACGTTTTACCTGCACCCTTGTGCGATATTTTAAACGTAATTATGAAATAATTCCGATTATAAATAATTTTTCCTTGTATATTCGGCTTTTGTTTAAGTACGGCCGAAGCAATAACAGATATTAATTAGAGCCATAACAAGCTTATGAAAAGTATGTTTTATCGAATAGGAATTTAACCTTAATGAGTGTTTGAAAGCTTTGCAATAAGGCATTGGCCGAACATTTGTCCGGATTAGTAAAAGGGGATGAGAGAGAATCATGTAGTTTAAGTTACTCTCAGCTCAGTCGGTTGAAATCAAAACAACGACTTACCAAATGCGAGTCAAGTGGTACCGCATGTCCAGAAAACGTTGGTAGAAATCACAAGAGAATTTCATTGCTGACGTTAGAGCGCAGGTATTCATATTTAAATGGGATTCTCCTGTTTACGATCGTATAACAGGTGTGGCCACTTACCTGTTATGTTGGCGTAGAGAGCTAAAACCTTCCTCTTGTTGCTATTTTACCAAGGATCCGTGCGCCAGTGTTGAAAGTCGGTTGTTTGTTAACAGTGACTTACTTTTTTTCCACCGTAAATATCAATTAAACGCATATTTAAATGTGCGAATATACGCCAACAGAACGAAAAACCTTAAAAATAGTAAACACGTTACTATTTCAGTTTTTTTGAACTTCATTAGTTGGTATTTTTCCGACACTATATTGTGCTGAAAGTTTTTTCCGATAAAGGATTGTATGCGCTAATTTTTTTAAATTTCATTTAAAGTATAGTAGATATTATTTTAACATTATAAATAACATAGCGAAGGACTTGAGTTATATGATAACTACATTTCATGCAAGGGTGATGGTTTGGTTATATATTTAACAACATTTGTAATAGGTCCATTATTTCTTTTGGTATCTTCTTTAACTTATTGAAATTTTACGATATGTTCCTGTGGCGCTGAAGTTCTTTGCCCAACTAAACCTGTCAGTAAAGAGACCAGCTTTTTTTACGGCAGTTTTCAGAGCCGCCTTTCTAACGTCGTGGTCCTGTTACGTAATTGCCCGTCTAAGTAAACTGTCACAGGAACTTCCGGAGGCCTCTTGTGCGAGAGGTGTCCTCTTCGAAGCTAATCTAACTTGCCCCACTGACTTAAAATCGCGCTTGAATTCACCCCTGCGGGCACGCAAGAGCTGATGACAGAGAGAGAGAGAGAGAGAGAGAGAGAGAGAGAGGAGGCTGAAGGGTAGTTAACTGTGCAACCCCTGAAAAAAGAAAATTCCCGCCCGAGGTGGATGTTCACAGGCCTGTGGTTTAATCAGCGGATTGTGGCGACTCCGCCGCTGCCACGAAAAGCCGAGCCATGTCGCAAGCGTACACTCCACTGACGCAGTTTTGTTTGTTCCGTTCCTCCCGCGTTCACGCGTCCGACGTTTCCGCAGCTTTTTTTTTTTTTTTTTTTTTTTTTTTTCGCGGTTTGCTGAGCACTTTTTTCTGCTCGGCGTGCGCCATTGTACAGCCACGTGCAGAAATCAACATTGCAACTGGGCGACGAGCATAAAAGCGTTGGTCACGCAGCATTCCGAACTTGTTAGAAACACATGTAAGTTCACTGTAAAAAAATTAATTTTTGTTAATTTAGAAACAAAAAGTTTTGAAAACCAGTCGCTAAAAATTTATTTCATAGAGGTTGGAAAATATTATTTGTAAAAACTGATGTAAGTCTATTTCTGATATTACAAAACAAGAGCTTGTATTTTAACTTACATAGTTTAGAAGTGAAAATAAAAAAATTTTTATTATACTCTCGGAAATAACTGAAATGAAAAAAATATGTTACAAAGGAGAAAAATTTTCTGATTGTATGAATGGAAAAAAGAATTGCTGGCAGCGAGACTCAAAGCAGAACTTTCGTGATACAACCGCAAGCACTTTGCCACGCGAATACTTCCGTCTCGTATCTTCTAGTCAGCTGTTGGTGGTGTGATCGAAGTGGGTAAATTTGGGAAATAATGCTATAATTTAATTTTTCGGGACGGATTGCGGTTAGTGGTTTAGAGAATTACTGCACTTATAATGACATGTCTACATGCGGATTGAACATTCGCACACTTAGAGTTTTATAATTATAGAATTTATTGTTGTATGAACGTTTCTGTATAAATTGCAGTTATTGGCATTGAAAACCTACAAATAATTATTACAGTCTGTTCGGCTCATTAAAAAAAAATACTGAGGGGATAATACACTGAAGAGCCACGAAAACTGGTACACCTGCCTAATATTGTGTAGGGCCCCCCGAGCACGAAGAAGTGCCGCAAGACGACGTGGCATGAACTCGACTAATGTCTAAAGGTATGCAGGAGGCATCTCACGCCATGAATCCTGCAGGGCAGTCCACAAATCCAATCTGCGCCGATTTGAGAAAGGGCTGCACGTCTGTCACGTTTAATGATTCTCATCAGTCGTCGTTTGTCCCGTTCTTTCACGATCTTTTCCGGCCGCAGCGATGTCGAAGATGTGATGTTTAACCGGATTCCCGATATTCACGGTACACTCGTGAAATGGTCGTACGCGAACATCCAAATTTTATCGCTACCTCGGAGATGCCATGTCCCATCTCTCGTGCGCCGACTATAACACCACGTTCAAACTCACTTAAATCTTAGATGACCTGCCACTGTAGCAGCAGTAACCGATCTAGCTGCCGACCGCATCGTGTTACTCTGATTGGTTCCATACCTCTGTTATTTGCATACGCACGCCTATACCAGTTTGTTTGACTCTTCAGTGTGCATAAAGCAGCAGCTTATATTTCGTGGGAAAGTAAAGTAAAAGACAATGAAACTTTTCACACTTGAAAGGAAACTCAAAGTAAACATCCTCCTCTCCCCTCGGCCACTTAATCAAGTTAGTTTTATTGAGTAGTACGTCATTTATTAGCACATTCACCTGTTTCAAGTGAAAGAATTATTACAGAATATAATAGTTTATAACTTTGACTTCTTGACCTAAAGCAATTCCTGGTCATTACTAACATTATTCTAGTTCTGTTATAAATGCGGCTATGGTAATGTTATACGGAAGAAATATTACCAAGTACATTACTGTATTTTTACAAAGTTTTGTAAATGTGCAACAAGTTTTTCAGTAAAATTAGCAAGAATTTTTTTACGGTACATTACGCCAATTTTTACCCTTATTCGTAACAAATATCTAAAATTCTATTTCAGTTTTCATTAATGCAATCATTGTTCTTTTTTAACGGGACGCCAAGTCATGACATTTTTTCCCCCAGTTAGCTGCCAACCTTAGTGTAAGTACTTCAGACACTGTGTACGTTATAACCTTGCTATGCAATTACTTCAGACACTGTGTATGTCATGATGTATGCAGTTACGGGTGTTATTTTTCTTAATGTGTATTTGGAAAATGCTTACTCACTTAATCGCAAAAGAGCGGTTGCAGGTGTTATTTTGCGTGTGTTTGCGTATTTTGATCTTTGGGCGCCGCCGTGGTGCATTATCTTACGCCGATTGTCGTTCAGTTGAACAGCATCGCATAATCAGTTATTATTAACAATGAAGAACTATCTTTAAGTTATGTCATAACGAACGAACAAATTTCTCTAATAAAAATCGGTAGCACAGGAAGAAATGTTATGTATTATATAATTAGTCAATACCTATGCTATATTCAGCGGCGTCCCTCTCGATTGTTTAAGGCTTTAAGGTTATACTAAACTTAATAAAAATTATTAGTTGTGAATTTAAAACTAACCACAAACCGGTCGGTTTAGAAAAGGAAACATTTTTCAACAAGTTTCTTGAAATCATACCTTTGCCTTCAATTGGATCCCCGCCAACGCGGCCTTCTTTGCCAGCTTTATCCCGGCACCGCCTCATCTTTAATGGGGCTAAATAACTGCCTCGTTAGGTACAGCCCGACCTGCGGGAGCACATTTTGTTCCGAGGGCTACTTCATTTAACGTGTTGCTCGCAGCACACCAACTTACAAATATAAGTTACTGATATGTCTAATAAGCCTTCTTTCCTCAACATGGGTTCAATTAATTTTTAAATAAGTTCTTAAATGTTGAGTTGGTACGTAGGACTTTAAATTCTCTTTGAAAGCAAATAACATTAGAAATGAAACCAGAAGCGTATGCATCAGTAGTGAGAAAATTACAAATACACACGTGCCGTACCCGGGACTTGAACCCAGACAACGTCGTATAATAATGCTAGCGTGCAATGCACTGCGTTATAGAGGTCGGATTCGGAGCATCAACTTCGGATTAAATCAGTTTAATGTTTCGAGTTATAGGGTTTGCCAACCGAAAATATTTAGAGGGCCGTTATTTTGAAAATGAGTGATTGAGCCACTTAAAACATGTAAGTTTGCATGGCCTACCGTAGCGCTACTTGTGTGAATATTTTGGTGGACATCGGTTGTTTGATCGCTGAGATATGGCATAAAAAACTTAATATTTTACTTGAAGCTACCGTACATAATTAAAAAAAAAGGGGGCTACGATGTTTCTAATGTATGCTGCCTACAAACAAATTTTGTTTGAATTTAATTAAATTGTTTAATGTATGTGGCAAACTTACCTAAATTATGCCACCATTTTGAACTTCGTTTAAAATTTAACATTTAAATCATAAAAGTTTACATGGGCTTCTGTGGCCTTTATAGTGCACACAATTTGGTACAGATTAGATTAAATGTTCCAGTGTAACATTTCGTGGGAATTGGTTGATCGATCGTCGAGATATGGCATAAAACCTCCATAATTTCCATACGGCGATCTTCATAAATAGAGGACAAAAGAGTAATGTAGTAGTAATTCGATGATTGTATACTGTCATATACAAAGTTAAGTTGAAATAGATTACTTAGCTTCGTAGATAAAGCACACAAAACTAAAATTATTTTATAGCCGCCTTTCTGAAAATAAGCATGTCATACTTAAAAAAAATACATTTATTAATATGGTCTACCACACTACAACATCTTCGCCAAATTTTATCAGAGTGGGTTGATTGTTTCCCGCGATATGAGATAAAAACTTTAGTTTTTATAGGTGGGGCTATCATACAAAATCGCAGAGAAATGAGGCGCTGCATAGACATATTTTATGGTTGTAATAGACACTGCCAGCATATAAAGTTAACTTATAATTTGTTTTTTTTTTTATAAAATATACAGAGCTAAAATATTTATATAGCTACCATTTTGAAAATAAGTGCCTGACATAATTAAAACATACCAGTTTACGTCACCCGCTATAGTACTCCTCGTTTGCCAAATTTGGTACGAATCTATCAATTGTTTCCCGAGATATGACATAATAACTTTATTTATTCGTATGACGGGATCTTCCAAAATGGCCTACAAAAGTGGTTTTGTTTTGGTATAAATTTTTTATGTAACAGATGCCTTCAGTATACAAAATTTGGTCGTAATTGTTTAAATGGTATGGTAAAAATACGAAATAAACCTTAAAAAATGTGTATGGTCGCCATTTTAAAAATAAGTACCTACTCAAGTTGAATTAATTATGTTTACTTGGTCGGTCATAGTATTACTTGTCTGCCAAATTGGGCGATAATAGGTATAGGAGTATTCGATATATAATGTAAAATATTGATTTTTTATTTGGTGTGATTTTCCAATGTGGCTCACCAAGAGCAATTTCCATCTTAAAATTTACTGCTTACTTGATGCTCTGCCAGCATACAAAATTTTGCTTAAAGTGTTGAATGGTTTCCGAGATGTGACATATAACCCCAAATATTAAAATTGCCACCATTTTGAAAGTAAGTGCCTGACGTAGTTGAAAACCATAAAAGTCAGGTCTTCTTACTAAGTATTATATGTGTACCAAGTTTGGTGAAATTCGGTTGACGAGTTCAAAGATTGAAAGGGGGGTCACACACACGCACACACACTCGCGCATACACACATATATAGACACAAGCACACACAGACACACCGACAGGAAAGTGATCTCATAAGCCTTTCTTTCTTTCCTTCGGAAAGAAGACTAAACATGAGTAGACCTCGGCATATTTTGCTCCACACGAATAATCTCAAGCAAAATGAGAAAAATTTATTTACATTTCGACTACACTTATTTCCATTTTAATCCGCGGAGGAATAAAGGATTTTGAATAAATACCATTATTTTATGCCAGCCATATGCTGTTTACAGTTAACAGAGTTCTTATGAAAACAACTTTCTAAAAATGTCACTGCTCCTACTTGCATATACTGTATTTTAGTGAGCATATTTATTGATATGTGCCCAGTCAGGTTAGTAACGACAAAGGGAAAGTAGTTCCATACTTTGACTTGAATTAAATTTGTTAGGTAAGCATTTGAGAATACTGAAATGGTAAATTTACTTTCTATTATTTTTATGCTTGTAAGTGTGAAAATTAACAAATTTGTGAAATTTTTATTTTTCTAATAATTTTACAGTCCGACGCGTGAGCTAAGTAAACGGGCCCATGGCAATGTTAATTGCACATGTGGTGAAAGGTTACACACTTTCAATACAATTATATCTTAAGGAGGGCTCTCCAAAGTACTCAGTTTACCGTGAATAACCTTTAATTTATTTTTAAGTTTGTAAATGCATTAAGATTTTCAGTGGATACTGCAGAGCATGATCTCAGCAATACTGTCCCATCCACCTAACATTTCAGATCTGACCACTTCAGATTTTCGTCAGTCCTGTCCAATGAATTAATGCTCCGGAGATGAACACAATATCGCGTGAAATGTAAATCAGTACCAGACACGTTAATTGAAGTTTAACGATTTTTGGAAGTCAGTACGGTACGATTTAATTAAGAAAGGAAAATGTTAGATAATTGTTTAGGCCAGTGCCAACTCACTGAACAAATATTATCCACAGCTGTACATAGCCGCCCAGATGTTTCTTACGGTGTATCTTTATACATTTCAATGAGGCACGAGGTATTATGCTGAAGGAATATGTAGGGCAAAGATCTGTTCACACAAAATCACGTGTGACAGTATTATTCACACTTGCCTGTTGCTAAAATATCCTAAAAAAAATTTTCCCGGCTACACTTACCATAATTGTGCTTGTGAGAAACTAGTGTGTCCCGAGACCTCTAAAAGACACTATTATAAGATTATTCATTTGAAACTATGCATGGCTCATACAGTTTCTTGAGGAGAAGTAATTTGGATCTTTTAAACTTTCTTACAAAAACTTTCAGGAACACTTGAACAGTGTAGAAGATAGTACTGATGTTTGGAAATAATATCGGCTACCATGCTTCTGCTCATTTTAGCTACTTGCTCGAGTTTTAGTCGACAGTTATACACCCCAGTAAGAATATTTTCCATGGACCCTATCTCTTCACACATCCAGTAGGCCACAAGATTCATGAAATTACTTGTGTGTTAGAAAATCGAAATCCATTTAATATTCTTGAAGATTTTCTTATGAATAGATTCTTTAAATTCGTTAGTTTCTAAAGGTGACGGAAGATTTGGTGTAAGGTCTATGTCGCGCGTACACACACGTGTAAACCAATATACATTGATGTTCACACTTTTGGATACGACTGATTTCAAATACCTCCTTGTTTTTTAAACAGATTTTACTATTTTGTGGGGGAGGGGTGGTATACGTCCTATTTTACAAATGCTTAATAAACTTGCGTCTAGAGATATTAATTTATAATTTTTCAATTAGGCCAAGTTTGAGTTTGTGTACGCTGAAACAAAAAGTATGCAGATATTGATTAAGTATTTCTCTTGTGACGATAATTAATTTCATGGCTAAATAATTAAGACGCGAGACTCTTCGGGTGTATTTCTAACATGAAAGCGACCACGACTGATCGAAAGTATTTCGCAAAGGAAATAATATTTTGGACAATGTGTTGCAGACTATATTTTCTGTCTCCTCCAGTCCCTCTCTATCGTCATTACAGCATTTCTCCATCCTACTTCATTTACACCGCGAATATTGCAAGCCGGGGACGATAGGTCAAACACTTACGATACGGCCTCCAGCTTCAGCCAATACCTCT
>NQII01007770.1:70913-85205 GCA_002778355.1 Clitarchus hookeri | reverse complement strand
CACCTCCCGGTCCCCGGACAATGACGGCCTTTGCAAGAGTCTTGAAGAAGTTCAGGCAGGTGGTGGCGAGTCGTCTGCGAAGACAAGGTCACGACCACTGTGCACGCTATAAAACAGGCTGCTTCGACGGAGTGGATTATGTGATCATTTATTTACTTTAAACCCTGTTTGTGCCGATTGCATCCGGTTTAGGCTTTTACCTGGTTGAGAATTTGGTACAGGAAAATGCATGCTAATGAAATTAGTTTTTTAATGGTGTTCCTGTTAAAGATAGAAATATAGCACCAGGGAATTTTTTAAGCAGAAAAATACGTGATTCTTTGCTGTCGAAGCCTTTTGTAAAATTAATGTATAGCCTGCTTTTTGGAAAGAGGAGAAAACTTAATAATTAAATAAATTACTGAAAAAAAAATTGGTACACTTGCCTTAATCCAGAGCTTTAGAGTAGCATTTCTCACACTTGGGATTTTGTTTCAAGTTCCTACCTTCAAAATTGGCATCAGAAAACTGAATTTCATTGACATGTACTACTATTAACCGAATTCTCAACCAGGCAACAACCTTAAAAGCCGGAGGAGTCGCAACCTTTAGTCCCGAATAAATGCTTGAATTCTGAATTCTGAGTCTAGCTTTCACTTGTTCGACCTCCTCGTAGTACAACATAAATAACTATTTTAATTTTTCTTTACGTGCGCACTTTAATGAGTAGCTTTTTCTGATGGGGAGGACTTGGAAGTTAATTGCTATACGTTGTTCACGGTAAGGTAAGCACTTTTCAAACAAACCTTTGAAAAAAAATCATTTCGCATAACTACGTTATACATTGGCGTGCAGACTCCTAGTTAAGTTGGCAGCAGATTATTAAAAAATAGTTCTTAACATTCGACGAAATTTGAGTGTAATGTTTAAATTTATGGCCACCGAATTGAGTAGTTATTATCTTTCATGAATATTAGAAAATAAATTTGCGTATTAGTAACAAATTAAAATTCCTAACAGTTCCACGGCTTTACTTGGACAGCGTGTGAATAAAGTGATAAGGCCACACACAAAAAAAAATCCATCCACAGTTTTCTGCATGGCAAAGAAATAAATCTATTTGTACGAGATTATTTTGTTTACAGTTACACAATATTGATTCAATTCAAAGGGAAGGTTAGACATAGGTTTGCTGATAATAAACGTTTTCCTTATAGGTTTTGGTTTTATGGCAATATTAACTTCCTTCATGGACAATAAATAAACATTCTTTGAGCTGCTTTTGTTTGCAAAAAATAAAAATTACTCCTTACGAAAGGTAATGGTTGAGCGATTTTCAAGATTTTTCAGTCGTACGTTGTAGTTTTCAGTACGTAACTGTTGTCTCGACGTAGTGGCGTGTGGTGAAGTGTTGCAAGGTAAGATGGTGCTTTCTCAGTGTGTACACACTCGGCGTACGCAGCAGGAAATAGTAACCAGAATGGAGCCGGGAGAAACTGAATGTATTGCGGCCACTCACGAGAGAGCGGCGAGGCACCCCGCCACACACGTGATGTGACGTCAACTGCACTGCTGCCTTAAAGTAGCCGATGTGTAAACCAGCAAACGATTAGGTATAGCACAAGAGTAAAAAACAGCTTACGTTGCAACAGTTCACCACATGCCGCTACAAACATTCATAAAATATATATTCTGCAGTTACGAAATGAGCAAATGATCCCCCTGCAGACATTTAATGATGTTCTAAAGTGCAACGATTCTCGAAATCACTTACCTCAATTCTCTCCAAGAGGTGGTAGTATATTCTGGTCCCTGACGTAACCTACCTGTCAAAAGTAATGTGATCACGATATGACATAATGGTCGTGTGGTGACGGGCATTGGGATAGTAACACAGGGTGTGAGGGTTTGAGTCGAGAAGCCGTTCTAGTGTAGTTTTTTCTAGTGAATATAATTTTAAAAAATTTGTTACTGCTCTTATTTATTAATCACGGTTGTTTTTCAGAGCACACATTTTCTTCATAGTGTCACTAGCATATGCACAAAGGCTATTGTAGCGACATTTCAAGGTTATCATAGTCATTACAGTATGGATAAAACAAATAATTATGTTTTTTTTTGCAAGCCTACTTTGCAGTGGTTCATATTTAAACAAAGTTTTATTTGCGGTAACAAATCATGTGTTCCAGCAAAGAAAGCGTTTTTACAGTGCAATGGCAGTGTTAATTTTACTTTTAACATATAACAGTGTACACATGCATTTGCGAGGATTGAGCATAAAAACTATACTTGTGGGTAAAAACAAATAACCAGCAGTGAATTTGGACTTAACACATATTGCGGTAAGTTGCATATATTTGTGTGAGAATTATATAAACCACATTAAAATTTATGTTGACATTTTTAGAAAACGGAGGATGACACTAAAACAAACCAAGATTGTATGTGAACAGATATCTGAAACATAAAATTAATCCCAATAGGAATTAATGCAATACAAGACTGGGAATCTAACGAACTAACAGAAGAAAAGACAGTATACAGAATGTTTAAGAAAACACCGACACGATTTTTCTTTAGTGGCAATGCATGTTTAAGGCAATCTTTTATGTGTTAAATGTGGATTTCAGTAAATAAATAGTTTGAGAATAAATAATTAATTTCCGCTGCTTAGCTGACTTATGCAAATGGAAAATATAGTATATTTAAAACACGATAGAACAACGGAAAACTATTCAGTAAACGTTTGTATTTTGAAACGATATTGTTTTTAATTGATTTTTGTCCTGTCTGGTTTTTGCTCAAATAATTCTTTCAACTGCACAGTATCCTAACAGAACAATCAGCTATCGTTGTAGTGTAATTCATTTAAACTTGGTAAGAAGCCGACAAAGTAATTGGCGGGCAGAGAAATGGTGCACCTGTAATTGTTGCTCCATACAAGATCCCTACATTCGTGATTCCTTCTCGGCGAGACTCCATAAATAAAATTCAAGCGGGAATCATGCGCTGGAAGCGCTGAGATTAATGCATACGGTGGCTGGAAAATAACCTCGTCCAATTAACTGTTGTGTAACCATAACGATTTTTCAGGCTGTTACATTGTTAATTGCGCGTTTAAACAAGCAGTTGAATGTTGCAGCGGGGATATTTTTGTACACAAATTTTATTCATCAAAGCAACTAAGTGCACTGGCTGTAACTATTGGGAGGAATATATACGCTTATTCACGGCAGTAAAATATTTCAGGTTAGTGTACCAAATCCCCGTAACCATTTCTCCAAAACCTAGTATGCTGGTAGTATATACTCTGAGCATTTAAGGGACTACCACACAACCTCTTTTGTAATCCATTTTGGATTACCGCGCTTATTGAAAAAAATAAAGCTCCTAAGTCATTTCCTTGGGAACCACTAAATGGATTTCTGCAAAATTTGGCATACATGCATAGCTATGGTTACCCCCTCCCACCATTACAGCAGTTTTCAAAGTTGTGTCCATGTAAATATTAAATCTAAGAATGCCATACCCACCGAACAATTGAAATTATTTCAACGAAACTATGTAGAAGTAGAGAGTCTACGTGAAATTTAAATTTATTTTTAGTTTCACTGCACTTTTGTAAAAAAGCGAGAGTATCTATTATATTTCAGAAATTTCCCAAACGAATCTCAACAAATTAACACATAAAGTATAGGTTGTTCACATTTAACTGCGCACATATGGAAGCCATCTAATTTTATGCATGATCTGTATTTTTCCACCATGTGTAAAATTAATATTACCATGGGCGTTATCGCTTTACCCATGCATCGGTCAAGTGAAACGCTAAGATAATTCTAAATGTAAATATTTTACAAATCTGATCATTCTTACACTTAAATGCGTTAGAAAAAAAACAAAGTAATACGAATAATTGCAGTATTCTCAAATGTTTACCTAACACTTTTAATTCAACGTTAAGTTATGGAACTACTTTTTCTCAGCCGTCACCAACTTTACTGGGTGTTTGCCAGTCAGTGTATCAATTAAAATATGTGCAGGTAGGGGCAGTGACATTTTTCAAAAGTTGATTTTAAATGTGTTTATTTAATCGTGAATTTCCTATACAACTGTTAAAGAAATAATGATGTAAGTATTAAGAAGAATTAGCTACATAGTTAATATCTAAAGCGCTGCTCATTTGCAATTTGTAATACTGATTTGTAAAAAAAAAATATCTCCATGAACGAATCGTGCGAGTACAAAGAAGGTTGCCACGCAGTTTCGTCATGCGTTTAGTACGGATTGGTTGTGCACATGTGCCACAAGGGAGCATACATGTCCTTCAATCGTTCATAGCTACACGACTTTGAATAAGGCCTGAGTAGCAGTACGAGCCACAGAGGAAAGTTCATTGAACACGCAGCATACCCCGACAGCGCATTCGATAAGCATTTGCCCAAGTTATTGAAGTTTGAGAGAGGACGCATCTTCAGCCTCCGGGAGGCAGGTTGAACGTTTCGGCGCATTGCTCGCCAGTTGAACCATTCTACTTACACTGTGAGTCGGCGTTGAACGCAGTGGCAACAGAAGGGCACACACTCGTCGAGAAGGCTCGGATTGACCTCGGTGGACCACCAGCAGGGAGGATCGTTTCATCGTGTGGCAGGCTGTAAGCACCATGAGTGTCTCTGCGCAACGTCTAGGGACATGTCACGTCAGCTGTGACCTTCTACCGGGAACGGGCAGCATGCGGATTGGTGACGAGTGATGTTCAGTGACGAATCGCGGTTCTGTCCGGATACAGATGACCGCCGAATTCGATTCTGGAGACGTCCTGGCAAGTGCCGTGATCCACGCTTTACTGTAGAGTGGCAAACCGCCCCAACGAGAGGTGTCAAGGTGTGGGGTGCAATTTCCTAAAATACTCACACCCCACTGGTGGTGATTGAAGGAACCCTGATGGCGTCGCGATACGTCCAGTAAATTCTGCGACCAAGTGTGCTCCCCTTCCTGGATCAGCTTGACAACCCCATTTTCCAGCAGGATAATGCCCGGCCTCATACAGCACTGGTATCTATGGCTTGGCTTCGTGATGTCAACATGCTTACTTGGCCAGCAATGTTTCTAGACTTCTCGCCCATCGAGAACTTTGGGACCAGATTGGACGGCAACTTCGGCGGATTTGGAGGTTCAGTTGTGCCAGATGTGGCAAGATCTTCCTTAAGAGAACATCCGACGTTTTTATGCCTCCATACTCGACCGTATAGCCGCCTGTCTCCGTGCTACGGTTGGTCCATCACCATACTGAGTGAGTGAGTGAGTGAAGAGATTGGGGCGACTCTTAACCTCGAGGTCTTTAGATCCGATGAGGGTGTAGCGAGGTGAGGATGGAGCAGCACCGGAATGAAAGGGCGGGGGAAACGGGATATCCATGAGAAAACCCACCGACCAGTGGCATTATCCAGCACGATTCCCACATCCTAAAATCCGGGAGTGACCCCACCGAGAATCGAAATCGGTTCACCTAGGTGGGAGGCGAGAAGTCTAACCACTACACCGCCGTGGCCCCACCATACCAAATGCATCCTGAAAATATTGGTCCCTGCGAAACCTGCTTGGTTGGTACAGTACTTTGATGGTTTCTGTATTTATATTATCATGTCCTGTGCCTGTACCCATTTGCGTGCCTCTGCAATGGTACCTTCAAGTTGATCAAATTATTTTCCGAATGAGTGAATATGCTGTTTGTACAAAATAGCGATTTTATTCCAACTTGCTTTGCTGGCATTTACCCTTGCAAGCATTAAATACACAAATGTATAATTGCTTTGGTGTGACGTGTTGGCATATGTTTCATGAAATTTAAAATAAACGTCATTACTTAGATTGCAACGAATGTTTACAACGCAGATCAATTCAGAAGTCCGGAATAACAGTGAGATATAGGTTATTAAAAAAATCGAATGCGAGAGATTGTTGTAATTGATGGCCAACATTCAATTTACTTTATAGCACCATGCTGCAGTTACTGTTCCTATTTACTGTTGGTAACATGTACGCTATGTTTTTTAACTGTCCTTTCTACGTTTCTAAATTAATTGTTATGGTTTATGTGCTATTACCTTCTCTCTTACATGTTTTGACTGTTGGAAAGCACTTTCATTCTAAATAAATAAAATTAATATGTTGTTATGATTATGCCCGATATTGAGTTCAAAGACATNTCATTCTAAATAAATAAAATTAATATGTTGTTATGATTATGCCCGATATTGAGTTCAAAGACATCAAGATTTATAACCCATAATTTAAATAATGTATGTACTTGCGAAATTTGTATTTTGAACGTCAGTACACCGTGCGAGAGAAAATTCGGCGCCAAGTTATAAGTAGTTGGGTACCGACTTTAACTTGATTGTTTTTATTTAAACTCCGGTTTTTGTTGGGGATTCTATTCGACGGGCAGGGAATCACGCGCTGAGTTAACCGAAACTTGTATCTAAAGGGGGGACACATTATGACTTAACACGAATGGCGATTTCGGAATATCTCTTTTCAAAGGTTATTTTTGAATGCCTCTTTTGCACAAATTGCGATATAACTTATTTTCCTTGGTCGATATACTGAAGAAATGGTAGTTACTGTTCAGAATGTTAAAACATGACTTCAAAATTAAAAGAGATATGTGTGATAAAATAAGGTTAAACTGAAAAGAGGACACAAAGTGCGAAAATATTCAGCTAGAGAAAATGTTAAATTAATTCTTCGCGAAGGAAGCGATACAGACTTGCCAGTTTCAAACTGCGGTAATTTCTCACCCCTCGTGCGTCTGCTCCCTCGCGAAAGCCCTGGCGGTGGTGATGTATTGATAAAATGTCGCCACGTCGAGGGATTGTCGGCCGGGGATTGCGAGGAGCTGGGCAGAAGAACCACTTGCCACCCTTCCTCCCCTGTATCAACCGCCTTCCTTCCTTTCCTCTCACTGCGATCAGCCTTGAGGGGATTGCAAGGCTGGGGATCACTGCACATGCTTCCATTAACAGCGCCAGAAGTTCGAGGGGGAGTAACATGCAACTTCGGTTTTCGAAAAGAGAAAGAAAATTCTAAACTTGGAAAAAAATGAAGCTATCTGATTTCGCTCCATGGAAGTAAAGTTCTCGAGTGAGCCTAGATCGCATCTAACAGCCAAAACGTCAGAATCTACGAAAAAGCTTCACGCATTCCCTGCATGTATTCTGTATAATTTGTTAAACTTGAAATAAATTTGTTCGCTGAGTGTACCTTTGTGATGCATATCATGAGTAAACCAGTAATTCAGATTCTGGGGCAGGGAGTCGGCGATCAGGCTTCGGATTACGTCATCCATGTGAATTTGGGCTTCCGCAGTTTGCTCGGACTTATTTAGGCCCGGCATTGCCCATATTGGACATTTTAGATTTATCTGCTATGCCAAGGAACACAAGACGTTACCGAAATAACTAGACGTTACCGAAATAACTAATTAGTGTACTTTATTCCACATATGTACGCGAGTAAATTTGATGAAGTGTGTGTTACTCTAAGACTTGGGTAAAACGAACATGCGTGTTAAAATAAAATATTTATATGGCCGTAATTTTGAAAATAAGTGTCTGACCCACCTAACGTTTACATAACCTACCGTAGTAACACTTGTCTGCCGACATTTTATGATGGGAATCAGCCGATTTACAACATAAAAGTGGAGTATCTTACAACATTGTTGAAAAAAGATGCTCTGTGGAGATACATTTTATGGGTGTAACATAGGGTATTGTGAGCATACAAAGTTCGTTTGAACTTGGTTACATAGTAAATATTTCATAGCAATCAAAATTGTCCTATAGCCACCATTTTAAAAAAACCATTATCTTACCCATTTAAAACATACCAGTTTACTTGTTTTCGAAATTCTTGTTTGTTTCCCGAAATGTGACACAAAAACTTTACATTTTTCATGTTGCTTTGCCTAACAAAATGGCAGACGAAAGAGGCAATGTATTAGCATATTTTATGCTCGAAGTCAATACTTTCAGCTCACAAAGTTTGGTCGAAATTGGTTACGTAGTTTCATAGATATAGAATAGTAACAAGAATGTTTATATGACCACCATTTTGAAAATGATTACATGACAAACCTAAAACTTATAACTTTACATGTCGTGTCATAATATCATTTTCTGTTTGTCAAATTTGGTAGGAATCTGTTGATTGTTTCTCAAGATACGATACTAAAATAAAATTTCATTTGGCATTATCTTAGAAAATGGTGGACAAAATAGTAACTCCATTCGCATAAATTGTAGGTCTGTAGTTGATAATTTCATCACACAAATTTGGATGAACTTAGATGGTAATGTGTAGATACGAAACTAACCTGAAATTATTATATGGCCACTATGTTGAAAAAAAGATCATTATTCAATCGTATATGGTGCCTATAACACCATTAGTTACCTGCGAAATTTGCCTATAATTCATTGGATAGTTCCCGAGATTTTATGTTAAAGTTCACTTTATTCATGTAGTGTATCTTCAAAAATGGCGGACAAATTGCAGTAACCTGTACCTCCCTAAATTAAATACTTGAGTGATAAACTATAAAAATACGAAATTTGGTTTAAACTGGTTGAATGGTTCTCGAGATATGGAATGGCGCCCTAAATATTAAAAATGGCCACCATTATGAAAGTAAGCCCATGGCGTGGCAGAAATCTATAAAAGTTGGATGACCTTATTAAGTTCTATATGTGTTTGAGGTTGGTGAAATTAGGTTCCAGAGGTCAAAAGTAATTAGAAGGGTAGGGGCATATATCCCAGACAGACATTCGCATGATTGCATAAGCCTATATTTCCAAGGAAAGTAGGCTAATAACGTGTCTTTTATGAGTATAAATGTGTGATGTATATATCATTTATAAGCTGATTCAAGTATTAAGTGGGATTTGTTAAATAGCATAACTGTTGCTACAGGGCTTAAGTAAGCTAAATGATGCTTGCGGAGTGTGTTGAGAATCAGCCTTAAGGGCTCCCACTTACCTAAAGCTTTTTTTTAACGTTTAAAGCCGAGAAGTGCGGGAGCAATAAGGGCGACACTACCACGCGCGTCAAGTGCACCATCGCCGCTAAGCGCAAGGCTCTGAACTGGCGTGCAGTGTTCTCGTAGTGCTACGTGTATCTATGGGACTTTCAGCGATGACCGAATTATTTTACTGGCGAAAGTCTGTAGGAAGGTTTAATGCAGGGCCTTTGCGTAGTTTTATATGTATGTGACGTGTATATTTTAAAATACAGAGTTTTGGAAAATACGTTTTTAGTAATTCTGGTGTACTCTGGAATGGTGTTTATATTATGTGCGTTACGATTGAAAGCATTCAACAACCCTCGTCTGAAGCGTATGTTATTTCTGTAGACCAGTACGATGGACGCACGTTCAGTAGTTTCGTGGGAAAACGTGTATTTCAANTTAAAATACAGAGTTTTGGAAAATACGTTTTTAGTAATTCTGGTGTACTCTGGAATGGTGTTTATATTATGTGCGTTACGATTGAAAGCATTCAACAACCCTTGGCTGAAGCGTATGTTATTTCTGTAGACCAGTACGATGGACGCACGTTCAGTAGTTTCGTGGGAAAACGTGTATTTCANCTGAAGCGTATGTTATTTCTGTAGACCAGTACGATGGACGCACGTTCAGTAGTTTCGTGGGAAAACGTGTATTTCAAACACTCTGCAACGCAGTTCAAGTGGGAGCCTTAAAGCGGGATGGGACCCAGGTAAGCAGAGCGTAAGTCACAAGTGCGGGCGAGAGAAGTTGTAGGTATCGCACTTGCAACTGATTTCGCTGTTGCAAACATTGCCGTCCCGAGGCCTTGGGAACTCTATCACCTATAACATGCCCTGCCTCTCTTTCTCTCTCTCTCTGTTGCTCTCGCTCGCTCGTCGAGAGCTGCGTTCAGCGACTCCAGCAGTCACCGGACAGCCCTTCCTCCCATCCTTATTCTATTCACGTGTGTTTTACTGCGTGTGCGTCGTACCAGGGGCATACCTCAACCAATCTCGCATGTTTCGCTTCGTGCCAAGATAGTCCGCGAAAGACATCCCGTGGTACATGGGATGTAAGGCGCGGAGAATCGTGTGGGGAATAGACGAAGTAGAAACGCAACGCCCCCCTCCTCCCCCCCAATTACATTCTTCGCGTTACAGTCGTGCGAACTTGGATAACGATGGCAGACGATGGTTTTGTAACACGTGGGTTGTAACCCTCGCGGGTTATAAGCAGCTAACCACAAAGTAATGACTAATGCAAGTATTCATCAAAATCTCTTCTGATACAGTACGCCAGTATTCACAAATGGATTATATTTTAGAAAATAAATAACTGAAAACTCCCTGTGTTCTGAAATGCTGTTTAGTTTGGCACTATGAACAGAGGATTATGTGTATTTTTTCAGTTGTACCTTAAACAAATAAACGAAGAAACATTTTTTTTTTGCGTGAGTGCAATGGCATTCGCTAACCCATCGTGTTACAAGGTATTGCTAATCACTAGCTCCGCAAAACAGATTATCTGCAAATGTGCACCACACTGCTTATTCGTGTTTATGAAAACTAGTTCTCTGATATACTGTCCATTAAATGATTTGTTAAAAAAAAACTATCAGAAGTTTTTTATTCTGTCGATGGATATTTACGTCATAAATGCCAAGAAAGCAGACTGGTTCTCAGTTAGCAACAAATGTGCAATTTTAGTTCATTCAATTTCCGAATTATTTCTCCAGAGATGTTAAGAACATAATTATTTACAAGACAAGGGAAACACGTGCTTGTGTCTTCTGATTTCTTCCTTCTTACTTGTGGTGGGGTTTGTGGAGGCGTAGTATAAACAGCGTGGAAGAACTAAATCTATGTTTTGAAGTACGATTTGTATTGCATGTATAACTTAACAGTGTTANAGTATAAACAGCGTGGAAGAACTAAATCTATGTTTTGAAGTACGATTTGTATTGCATGTATAACTTAACAGTGTTACGACTGCACTGTTTACAGTAGCAGGTAGAATTATTTATTAAATTGATTAATGTGATTACATAACCATGCATTGCATTTAGTATTACAGGATTGTAATCGAGTTATTTATAATAAATTGTTATATAGATTATTAGCAGTCTCTTTCATACTTTATGAATCAAACCTTTGAAAAATCACCGCATGTATGAAGGGTTTACTTATGTCCTATATAAGTCTTATGTCACATGCATTTTAAACTTTTTTTTGACATAAAAATTCCTTATTTTTGGTTAAATTGAACTTTTGCCAATATTTTATCTAAAACTTATATTGAATTTTAATATAAATAAAACATAGAGAAAATATGTAATAGTTCTTAAGCAAAATATTACTACACTGAGTGCATACGAATACGGTGCATTGTTCCTTTGGTGTAATTTTCTATACTAGGTTAAGATTTATTTGCATAAGGCGGAGAGATATCTTGGAAGTAGAACTATAGGAGGGCTTTAGATAAGTTGAAAGTAACCATGAATTTACTAGAGAAATATCTAAATAATATTTTAGCTCTGTACAAAATTAGGAACTTTAATTTTGTACTTTTATTTCATTAAGACCTCAGTTCCTTACAACCCCCTGTTTTCATCCATTTTGAAAAGAAAACACTTTTTAATTATACAAGTTTGTTGCGATATGTTGCCAAGGGAAAAAAAAGTGGATAAATATAGAAAATTCAATGTGAGTACCTAAAAATCGCCAAAATAAGTATTGGCCCAAATGTAACCACGCGCTGTAAAAAAATACTGTAAAATCTTTAGAAAAATTATAAATTCTGAAGAAAAAAAAATTGCTTTATTACGCTTCTTCTAAACTCTGAAAACAAAATCAAAACCACATGATCAATCTTAAAATTGAAACTGAAAAAACATTATAACTGAATTTAGATATATAGCTAAAAGTTAGATACGATATATTTTTTGAAGTACCTACAGTTGCAGAAACTTTTAACTCGTGCTATGTAAATATAATATAAACTTAATAAATAAAGTCACTTATGATAAAAACAAATTTTATTTCTACATAACAATGACTGCCCTTCGTTAAAGTGTTAGCTTGCAACTGCAGGAGAAGTAGAAAAAATAAAATCATTAAAACCAAAATCATCTTGTGGTTAGGATGGTCTATCTTGTAAATTAATGAAGCAGTGTGGATATGAATTCAGTGCTCCTTTAAGCCGCATCTGTAATGCTACGTTTAACTCTGGTGTATTCTCTGATAAAACTCATATGGGCAACGTCAGACCTTCGCTCAAGAAAGGTAACATAGCCAGTGTTAGCCAATTAAAGACATATTTCATTACTGACTACTTTCTCAAAAGTAATTGAAAAACTAATTTACAGTGAACACTTGCATTATTTTGACAAACACTGAATTTTTTCAACTTATCTATTTGGCTTTAGAAAAAAATACTTCCAAAAGTGAAGCAATATACAAACTAACCACCAGTATTCTCAATGCTCTCGACAAAGAAAAACATAAATTGAAATTTTTCCCGACCTAACCAAAGCGCAAATCACGACGTGCTTATAGAAAAACTAACATTCTACGACATCAGAGATGAAATGAACAACCTCATGCATTCATATCTATCAGACAGACAAAAACAATATTGTATTAAAGACTATACAATCCATGCGTATTCCAAACCAGGAACAATAAAGCACCTTGTACTTCAAGGATCGCTTCTTGGACCCTTGCTGTTCCTTACTTTTATAAACGATTTACTATGCTTCCTTGATCAAAGTACCACTCATAATCTGTTTGCAGACGACACCAGTATCCTAGTCTCTGGAAGTCAACGGAGGAACTTAGTAAATTAGTACCACATTAAGTGAATTAGATGCATGGTTTAAAGGCAACGTATTAAATCTTAGTCTTGAAAATTCAAATTTAATTCAGTTTCTCTAGTATTCTTACCACAAATAGTTGGCAAATAGAGTCAAGGGTTTGTTTTTTTGCAGAAAAGTAAGTGAATCAAATAACACCATACTCCGTAGGATGTATGTAGATAATAATTTAAACTGGAAATCTCATATTGAACAAATTTTGCCAAAACTCAGTTTTGCTTGTTTTACCTTGCACAATAATGTGAAAATTTCATATAGAGAGACAGGCATGATGGTATACGTGTTATATTTCGTCTCCATCATGACATATGGTGTAATTTTTAGGGGTAATTCATCCGAAAACATAAAAGTATTCGTATAAAAAAACCTGCAAGGATAATATTTGGTAAACATATGAAAAGAGTTTTATTCTTTTAAGGAATATTTACATCATAAATTCCAAGAAAGCAGACTGCTTCTCAGCAACAAATGCGAAATTTGGTTTCATTCAATCAACGAATATTTACTCCCGAGATGTTAACCTTATAATTATTTACAAGAAAAGGGAAATGCGTGCTTGTGTTTTCCTTTTACAAGTGTTGGGGATTGTAGAGACGAAGCATAAACAGCGGGGAAGTACCTGCGCGGAAGAACTAAATCTATGTTTCTATGCACTTATTGTATAGCGTGTATAACTTGATTTGCCTAGGTCTTTCTACAAAAATCTACTCTCAAATATCTACTGTACACAATAAACTAAGCTAGACTTGGCAACGCCCAGGCCCAATTAACAACATTATTTATCATCTGTTGGCGACACTCCAAACACAATGAAGCGACACCATTGGGCATGGCTGGACTCACAATAGTCCGTCGCATCCTTCAGCTGTCCGTCCGTCCGGCAGTCATCCATCTATCGTTTTCCTCTGTCAGTTAAAAACGATTCACAACAATCCGTCGTCCATCAATCCTTCTGTACGGCAAAATTTCAGTGCGACAACATAATATCGCGATATTTCTTTCGTTGGAGGTATATTTTGGTTGGAAATACATTTAAAAAAAACACATTTTGGGAAAATAGTTTTCTTTACGTGATAAAAATAGGTACCGATTTTTGTTACATATTCAATTTTTGAATTCACCACCAAAGATAAATAAACACAGCCTATTGTGAGTCTTGCCTATCACGGCACCCAGATTGGAGTTGTTGAGTTGAAGGTTTTGGGCGGCTCTTAACACGATGTATTAAGAGCCGATAAGGGTGAAATGAGGTGAGAATGGAGCAGCGCTGGAATGCAAGGGCGGGAGAAGCGGAATATCTCCGAGAAAATCCGCTGACCAGCGGCATCATCCAGCACGATTCCTACTTGCGAAGATCCGGAAGTGGCCCGGCTGGGGATTGAACCCGTTTCGC
>NQII01007770.1:38381-70636 GCA_002778355.1 Clitarchus hookeri | reverse complement strand
TCTTCTATGCTCTCTGTGTTGTTCTGTTCCAATTTTTTTTTTCCCGACTGCGTCGTGAATTTTTCATCAGGTCGCCCAGAACATCCAGACAATTCACCTCCCCTGCCCCTCCACCACCCACACAATGGTTCCTTCACAGGAATGTCTTCTCCTCTCTTGGACCATCGTCGTCATATGTTCGGACGTAGAAATGCACTGGTGTTGTCATCATGTTTGTCATCGCGCGAACCAAAGAACTTTTTTCCGCTCTTTGCTGTTCGGACGCAGATAATGCTGTTGTGTTGGCCTTTGAAATTTCGAACGATTTCTCGTTGAATCGTTAAAATTCCGACGAAGATTAGGCAGGCACGTGGGAATTTCGTGGGTAACAGAGAACAGTTTATGGATACGCTAACCATCATGCTTGTGTTCACTGAATTAATTTTGTTTATTCCATCTCGGACTTGAGGAAACTGGTTTAACTACCAGTTACAAAAAAAAAACGTGCAAATTAACGTCATTTCTTGTATTACTATCCCAGCTGAATATGTCTCTAATTCATTAGCAAAGACGTGGTGACGTCTGCCAGGGATGGAGTATTCTCAGGCTGATCTCTTTTTAATTTCCGCCAACTCAGTCCACCTCAGTCCACAAGCCACACATCCTACCGTCATCTAGTACGTGTCCCATATTGGCACAGCTATCGATGTTTTGTCATCACTCGAGAATCAAGCCTGACTAAAATATGCACGCCATTTAAGTGCCTTGCGCACAGAAGCGAAAATAGCGTTGGGTGCGCTGTCTTACGTGGCACTCCCAGTTCAGTTTATTAGTGTCTCTCAATCCAAGTAGACCTAGCCTCATGAATGTTAAGTAATGCGAAGAAAATACACCTTGAGAGATCGCCAGCATTGAGACGAGTAGCGTTGTTCAGACTTAAAACCCAAGTGCCTTTATTCCTGCAGAACCTTTCACCCGGACAATCCATAAGGACTGGTCGGCCGCTACCCTTTCTGGACATCCGCGGCCGCTTAACCGATAGAGTTCTCGCCTCCCACCAAAGAGAACTGGGTTCTATTCTCGGCGGGGTCGCTCCCAGATTTTCGCACCTAGGAATCGTGCCGGACGATGCCGCTGGTCGACTGGTTTTCTCAGGAATCTTCTGTTTCCCCCACCCTTGAATTCCGGCGCTGCTCCATACTCGCCTCGCTTCACTCTCATCGGGTGTCAAGACCCTGATGTTAAGAGCCACCCAAACCTCTCCACTACATTTCTGGACGTGTCCATGCGATTAAAAATTCTCTCGTCGTTGTTACTCGTCACGTACTCGGCCTGTCCAGCAGACCAACCCCATGCAACTTCACTACCGTAGGTTGATGGCTAATACATACCAAAAAATTACATCTAGATGCTTCTTAAATCTTTTGGTAAATTTAAGGGAATATTTACGTAATTTTACAGTTAAACTCGAAAACTTGGTTCGTAATAATAAAAAAAAAGTTGTTGTTTAATCGTTTAGTCGTGTCCGACTCTTCGTGACCCTGTGAACCATGTCTCCAGGCTTTCCTTTTCCGCTACCACTTCTCGATGATTTTCCAGGCCCCTGCTCGTTGCTTCTAAGACTCCATTCAACCATCTCATTTTCTGTCATCCCTTTTTCCTTTTCACTCCAATCATTCCCAGCATCAGAATCTTCTCCAGTGAATCCATTCTCTTCATTATATGGTCGAAATATGTAAGTTTAGCTTGGAGTATTTACCCTTCCAAAGAGTTGTTAAGCTTGATTTATTTTAGCAGTGTCTGGTTTGTCTTCTTCGCAGTCCGTGGTATTCTTAATATTCTTCTAAAACACCACAACTCAAAGGCGGTACTGACTCTGAATTCATACAAATACAAATTAGACATGGCATACCTTTCATTATTACCATCTTGCAAAATTGTGACCCAATTGGGGGAAACTACAGTAAGCGTTTACTTTAACTATAATAAATAAAATAATTTTGTTGGTACAGAAATGTTGCGTCCATTATAATTACTACAAACAGAAAATGAAAATATGGACAGCATTTTTTTTTTTTAGGTAGGGAAAGTTGCTGCAAAAGCGTACGCGGTGTGCCCACACATCAAGTACAAATGTAGTTACCAAAATGAATTTTCTTTTTTTATACCTTCAGAATAAAGATATGTTAATGAACTATATTTGTTTCCAATAATTGACAGCAAAGGGCAGAGCAGGCAGGTCTGAAAATATACAAAAAGGTAAACATAAAAAGTTATTAGCATTAAAAGTATTCGTGTAAGAAAGTTGTACAAAATGCACCGAACTAGTATTATTGAAACAGAAATGAAGTGTCCGTAATTTTACACCTGAACATTATATACATTTTGCAAACAACTCGTTTTCTGCGTCATTAACATTGTAATCAATCGTAAACTGAACTCATTGGATTTCTTGAATTGTACAATTTTAATACACGGTATTTAATTTTTTTACTGAATAATAAAATCTTCACACAAAATTTGTTGAGAGAAATAGTTAACTATTCCTTTCGGAGACTGACCGTAACCATTATCAATACGAATATTGATGAGTAATTCATTTTCTTAAAGTTTTATGCTATAAATGTCCACCAAAGTTCCAAATAAAATATAATTTGTCTTAAAACATTTATATTAAAAACAATTTAAAAATAATTTGAAAAATGAGTTACGTTTGAATTGATTAGAAATTAAAACTAAAAGAATTGTTACGTAAAGTGTAGAATATGATACATGTTTTTTGTGTTACAGGTGGTTCCGCAGATTGAAGCATATGTATCGCGTCTTCAAAATGTAAATATTTTATAACAAAACTTGTCTTGTAGCCAAGACGAAAATGGCATTCGGAATACTAAATTTTAAAATATGTATTGAGAGCGGATTTTTTACCAACTTAGAAAAAAATAACGTTGCAAGCTTAGCAGTCGGGCATACAACGCCATACATAAAAGTTTTCCCACATCGAAATAGCACAATAATTAGGATTTCAACTAATGGCGCGTTCATTGCGAACCACAAATGCATAGTAAGTTACGATCAACCCGTTTCTTAATGATATGGAAAACATCTACCGTTATTGAAAGCCATTCAGATAAGTAATGTTCATGAAACGGATATCTATAAACTCATGCTTGATCATAACAAGCAAGATCAATTTTAGGACAAATAAATTTTGTACATATAAATGGAATAATTTCAAGTTGTGAGGGGGGGGGGATGCCATTTTTTTGTGGTGAACAGAAAATAACATAGCTGTCCCTACTTACTAACCGTTTGTGGCTACTAAAAATTATTAATTTTTTTTCCGTGACCACAGAAATTTTGGCAGTATGAGAGCCCTAAAAAATATTTTTCTTCGTGCAATATTACTCCATTTGGTGTCTTGATGATGGCAAGAAAAATTATACTTCCACTATACAAAATAACTTACACGAACGTAGTTAAGTGTTGTGTGAAGAACCTAGTCTTTTATTTATCAAAGCTAATAAAGCGCTTAAGTCGAACGATTTTTCTCTATCCACGTGTGTGTAGTCTCAGTTGTATAACATTCCAATATAAATGGCAAGTAGCAGTCTAGCCACAACATAACGGAAAGAATAAGAATGACCAGAGCGGTTTTGTTTACCCCTGGCCTTGCGCCAACAGCAGCAAGTCTTGATTCTCCGGGCTCTAGAAGCTACGCTAGGACGCGCATGGATCGATCAAAGTACGCCCTACCAGCTAGGCAGACGACGAGCTTCAAGAGGTGCGATGTGCGTGAGTCTGTGCGCCTTCGCCACCTGAAATTCTGTACCAGAACTAAAATATCTACACTACTTTCGGGTAGTCTCCAGCCCATTCCATTCCTCTTCTGAGGCACTGGTTTGTCGTTGCCTCGTAAGGCGCGGCTTCACCCATTTCGCAGGAATTGTTCGTTTTCGCGTTATAATTTCGGATTCCGTAACTACTGAAAATGTACGATTATGAAAAATTTACACTTTACGAGTGGTTTAATATTTTTGTGCATAATATTAATTGTGTTTTATCTGTTAATTGTAAAATGTCAGGAACACATTTATATTTGATCAATAAATGTCTGCCTTCTTGCAAGCAGGAAATAACACACAGTGAAGATTAAATACAAACGTATTAAACAACCAGTAAATGGTAAATTTTCTATAGCCAAACATTTCCAATAACACCTCTGATTCTGAAATTTGACACAAAACGAAGAATTTCTGCGTAATAAGTGAAGCCGAGCCTTAACGTAAGAAAGAGCAAGCTATTCGTACTAAAATACGCCATGACGTGGGATTATGCGCAAAGACGGAAATGTCAGCTGGTCTGGGGGTCATTACTTTGTTTTCTGGCACCATTGTTTGCCCGATAACTTGCATCAACGAAGCTTCTAAGTGGATAATCAAAAATTATATCTCTATCCGATATGCTCCTAAGCCCAACGCCTGGCTGCGAGTGCCTACATGCTATTAGCTTATTTTATATACTATGTTTGAAAAAAAAGGTTTTACAGTTAAATCATTTTAAAAATTTTATGTGGACCATTCAAAACCTCGAACATATGTCCATAATGCTAGAAAAATACATTAAATATATGTGGAATGTGTATACACGTCTGCACTGAACGTTTTTATAAGGTTTCTACCATTGAAGTCATGAGGTCTTCCTCGCTTTACGGACGTGACAGTGTCGCCATTGGACGACCGCGCTTGATCGTCTGTCGTCTGCTACTGCNAGGTCTTCCTCGCTTTACGGACGTGACAGTGTCGCCATTGGACGACCGCGCTTGATCGTCTGTCGTCTGCTACTGCGTCTGACTCGCTTTCATAAGAACGAGGGTTCAATTCTCGCCAGCTGGCTTTTCCCCCTTCCAAGCTGTTTTCCAGGNGTCTGACTCGCTTTCATAAGAACGAGGGTTCAATTCTCGCCAGCTGGCTTTTCCCCCTTCCAAGCTGTTTTCCAGGCAAATGTCAGTGCAGTTCTTTAACACGAGTCTTCCCAACATAGCCCATTTGATAAGTTCTTCATTGGAATGAACTGAAGATTGTTATTGTTGACTTTATTGCTCATTTATTTTGGCGGCTTTGAGATGCATNGTTCTTCATTGGAATGAACTGAAGATTGTTATTGTTGACTTTATTGCTCATTTATTTTGGCGGCTTTGAGATGCATTTTATACTAGATTACACGGTCCCGTCAAGTCTTCCTTTCTGTTGCTCCGTTAAGCTGTGATAAATCATAACAGTGACTTTACCTCCGATAAATCACTAAACACGAAATGAGACCTGCAAAATTCACTTTTTTAACTGGCGACTTTATATTTCATAGGCTTTTCACGGTAAAGTAAGCATTTTTGGAAGCCCTGCTTAAAATCTACTTGCATACACATTGTGTATTATTCCGCCATATGTAAAATTAACATTGCTATGGGCCTGATCTTTTTATTCATACGTCAGCTAAGAGAAAGTGCGAAATTATTAGAGAAGTAAATGTTTTATTAAATGTGACAAATCTTAAACATTTATGCGTTAAAAAAGAGAAAGCAAAAGAAATAATTCCATTATTCGCAAATGTTTATGTATCACATTTATTTCCAACATCAAGACAGAACTAAGTACTTTCTCTTCGCCGTTGCCAACTTTACTGGACACACGCCAGTCAGTTTGTCCGGTTGTAACATATGCATGAAGNTTCGCCGTTGCCAACTTTACTGGACACACGCCAGTCAGTTTGTCCGGTTGTAACATATGCATGAAGAGTCAGTGATTTTTTTTATAAAGGTTTATAAATGATAACGGTGTGCACAAATCTTGTGCAGCTCAGTCGGGAAGGGAATGTCCTCACGCCCAGGCAGCAGGCAATGAACGAATGACGCCGGGTCGAGAGTACACAGGAGTGTGAAGTCTAATGTGATGGCTAATAAAAACGCGAATGTTACAGTTCCGCTAATGACGAGTGTTCTCTGTTTACGGAAATGCACGTGAGTCAGGTTTGTCACCGGCAAGGGAAATTATCTCGTACTTTGAAAGAAATTTTACAGTTTTAGTGTTGACGACGTAATATTAAGTCACCTGAATTATACCGTGTTGTGTGCAGTTTCCTGAAACATTGCGACATCCGCGTTCTTTGAAGACTCGGGCTTAGAAATATTACCACGCAAGAAGCAGGTGAAGAAATATTACCACGCCAGTAGTTTTCGCAACGTTCTCAGCAACGTTACATTACGTTAGTAACACTCATATGTACATAATTGATTGTAAATTATTGTACATCTGATTGGGACACTGAACTCAGGGATTTTATTGGCAGAAAGCCCGCCAGTAAAAAAACGTTGTTCAGTAAATGATGCGTAAATGATGTTTTGTGTACCAATAGGACTATATTGAATGGGAATACGGAGACAAACAGAACTGATTGTCGTGCAGTAGTGAATATAAGTGGCTCACTTAAAGTGTTCAGTCTCTGTCGTTTGTGAACGAAGTTCTTGGCCACTGCCTTCACATGCGTGCGTACATTAATTATTGCCAACAGGTTTGCCTTTCATTATGGTTAATCAGTGTGAACATAGAGCGAAATATATCTAGATTCATATATTTATTCTACTATTCAGTTACGTTAGATTAACATCTGTGTTTAAAACTCAAGTTGTTCGCGTGAAGAACTTTCTCCTACTGAAAATACCTTTATTTAGGAATTTATTTTGAAGTCATTACCTAAACAATAAAATTTTTAAAGTAGAGTTCGTTTAGTTCTTAAGAATAACTTTATAATGTCCTTTATTTTTGTCTTTAAACTCAGTTCAATTACATTATGTATTTTGGTAGACTACTAGCGAAACTTACATTAACATAACTTTACGAAATAATACTGGCCATCAAGTTGATGACAGAGTTCGCATAAACTCTACTCATTTTGTCTCTGTACACTTACCTCCTCTGTGGCTTCATGTGTCGACGCAGGCTTAACTTTTACGAGTGTCATAACAGCTACCTCCTAAGCGTGTAAAGTGACCAAGAATGCCCTTTATGTTTAGGTTTATTTTTATAGAACTAAATATATACCATTTATTCCTAGAGTACCGTAGCGTAACATTAACGATGACGAAAAGCAAAATAAAACGGGCAGTAACATATTCGCGGCTTCTTAATACTTTTCGAATCACACCTTTGAAAAATCACCCGAATGACGTGTTTGGTTGTTTTCTAAATATGACACGTATTACTTGCGTTATAGTTTTGTTAACATAAAAGTTACTACATTATTTTTGGTTAAATTGAACTTTTATTTATATTCTATCCATAAATTATAATAGTTCATTTATAATTAATATTAATAACAACAGGAAGGAAATAGGTGTGATGGTATTGCGTAGTAATAGATAGTTCCTACGCAAAATATTATTACACTGAGTGCGCATGAATGTGGTGCGTTGTCCCTTTGGTGTAATTTTCTATACTTGGTTAAGATTTGTTTGCATGAGGCGGAGTAATATTCTGAAAGTAGAACATGAGCAGGGCTTCAGAAAAGTTGGAAGTAACCATGAATGCACTATATAGAGACGTTTTTTCTGTAACTGCTTGTCTTTGGTAGTCTTAGAATTGCCATTAATCAGAAATGTTACGTTTCGCAAGTGTGTGTATGTGTGTTTTTATCGAATTCAGTAATTAGAATAATATTGGTTTACTATTTCATGCCTATTGCAGTCAACTGTTTACTCGTTGCACAGGAATGTAATGTTTGACCGGCACTGTACTCTACGGTCAGTGCCCAAAGATTTTCCCTGAGAGTGTAATTACTCTACGTTACGACTGGCTTATATCACTAACCACGGAACACAATGCCTACAGCTTATTGGTTGTGTCAAAGAAACCAGTTCTTAACCAACTTAAGGGACCGCTGAGGCTGAGCGATTAGACTGCTCGCCTCCCACCAATGCGAACCGGGTTCAAACCCCGGCCGGATCACTCCCGGATTTTCACAAGCGGGAATCGTGCCGGACGATGCCGCTAGTCGGCGGGTTTTCTTGGGGATCTCCCGTTTCCCCCGCCCTGCAGTCCGGTGCTGTTCCATTCCCACCTCATTTCACCCTCATCGGCTCTCAAGACCTCGTTGTTAAGAGCCGCCCAAATCTCTTAACTTACCCAACTTAAGTACAGCACGCATCAAAAATGTTCCTATTCGCAACAACCAGAAACAATACATGAACGTGGAGATGAAAGGGTTAATAAGTGTGGTGTGGTGGGAAATGTGAAGGGTTGGCTGTTAAGTAGGGTAGAAGTGATGCATGCGCAGTAGTGCGGCTAGTGAGGATGTGTGTGATGCTTGTCGGTAGGGTTAGCCCACCTCCGCCCCAGCCGCCGTGGCCGTCCAGCAGCAGCGCCATGAAGCACCTGGCGCACAAGTATCTGGACCAGGACGTCGAGGAATGGATCAACCCTCGCCTCATAGCCAAGGTCAGTCTGTGACCCTGCAGTCCCCACAACCTTCTGCCCGCGTGCACGCCAGAAGCGGAAGCTGGATTACTACTCTCTGCACTCGTGTTAAGGCTCGGCTGCACCCCTTTTTGCACGAATTCGTGGTTTTCGTGTCCTTAATTTCGGTTTCAGAGGTATTATTGCAAATGTTTGATTATATNCCTTTTTGCACGAATTCGTGGTTTTCGTGTCCTTAATTTCGGTTTCAGAGGTATTATTGCAAATGTTTGATTATATGAAATTAACAATTTACCAGTCGTTTAATACTTTTGTACCTAATTTTCACTGTGTGTAATTTCCTGGTTGCAAAAAGGCAGTAACTTATTGATCAAATATAAATATATTCTCCTATTTTACAAGCAGACAAAAACAGTTAAAATTCCGCACATAAATACTAAACAACTCGAAAAATGTAGATTTTCTATAATCGTACATTGTCAGTAATTACTATGAATCTGAAATTATNCCTTTTTGCACGAATTCGTGGTTTTCGTGTCCTTAATTTCGGTTTCAGAGGTATTATTGCAAATGTTTGATTATATAAAATTAACAATTTACCAGTCGTTTAATACTTTTGTACCTAATTTTCACTGTGTGTAATTTCCTGCTTGCAAAAAGGCAGTAACTTATTGATCAAATATAAATATATTCTCCTATTTTACAAGCAGACAAAAACAGTTAAAATTCCGCACATTAATACTAAACAACTCGAAAAATGTAGATTTTCTATAATCGTACATTGTCAGTAATTACTATGAATCTGAAATTATNAAATACTAAACAACTCGAAAAATGTAGATTTTCTATAATCGTACATTGTCAGTAATTACTATGAATCTGAAATTATGATGACGCGAAAACTAAGAATTTCTGCAGAAGGGGTGAAGTCAAGCCTTAAGGATTGATTTTTGTTTCGCCGTAGCTTATTTTTCAGATCAAACTTTTAAGTCCTCAATATTTTACCCATGTTGTTTTTGTTGCATCTATAGCCGTATTAACAATTATATAATTATTTCTACTTTTTATGATTAAATGAGAAAATACAGACAGACATCACTCCGTTATGGTTTCAGGAACTCCGTGAAAATAGATCTGTTTGTAATAATAGTGTTTNAAAATACAGACAGACATCACTCCGTTATGGTTTCAGGAACTCCGTGAAAATAGATCTGTTTGTAATAATAGTGTTTCAATTTTAATATTCAAGATATATAAATAAGCAAAGATGACAATGACACCACCACCTTTAGCGGCCTTTCCACTGATGCGGGTTAGTGCGAGTGAAGTGACGTCACGTGATTTTGGGTACTTTGGAGACGATGCGCGCGGAGCTGTTTCCACTGCCCTTCCCTTCTCACTCCGAACACCGGTTGCTTGGTCGGTCTCTTTGCTCTCCGCTGGCGCGGGCGAGGACGATCGCCTCAAGACGGATCGCCCTGGACATATCTGACCAGCACCTAGCAGAGGTTTACCCACAGCCCGCCGTTTGTTAGCCATCCCAACTATGACGTTGGGTATGCCGTCCTGTTCGCCGAACACGATGCAGTGAAAAGGTCGCCTTACCGTCGGCACTGGCCAGAGTTCGCCAGTGGTCCTACCAAGAACCGACGCCCTTAATAAATTCTAAATACGATAATAGAAGACTGCAGGTTTTTGGAGGCGTGTATAGAAACATTAAAAAAAGTCAACCCCACATTACAATTTTTGCTAACTTTCTGAGCTAATAAATTTCCATGCTGTTGTATTCCTTTAGCGCTACATCCTGCGTCATATCTAAGCGCACACAATCTCGACGTCTGAAATAGCTCTTTAGAAATGTATCACGGTGGCGTAATATTTGCTTACAAAGTTGGATAAACATATAATGTAAAATTGCTTTTTTTTGTCTGTATTGGCCTCCAGAAAGAATTAGACTTCGATTATCGTGTTTATCGTCGTAATTTCCACCTCACGCCCTCTNCCGACGCCCTTAATAAATTCTAAATACGATAATAGAAGACTGCAGGTTTTTGGAGGCGTGTATAGAAACATTAAAACAAGTCAACCCCACATTACAATTTTTGCTAACTTTCTGAGCTAATAAATTTCCATGCTGTTGTATTCCTTTAGCGCTACATCCTGCGTCATATCTAAGCGCACACAATCTCGACGTCTGAAATAGCTCTTTAGAAATGTATCACAGTGGCGTAATATTTGCTTACAAAGTTGGATAAACATATCATGTAAAATTGCTTTTTTGGTCTGTATTGGCCTCCAGAAAGAATTAGACTTCGATTATCGTGTTTATCGTCGTAATTTCCACCTCACGCCCTCTTTAACTTGCATTGTGGCCAAGGCTACCAAAAATGTCGTGAGCCTTGCTCTATTCGTTACCTTTTCGGTGTTTGTTAAGTCACGTGACAGAACACTAGTGTGTTATAAAAAAATTTCCTAACCGGCAGCCTTTTGCATACCCAGGCCACCCTTTGGTCGCGCTTGTGCGTGTTATAAATGGTGCACTCTCATAACTTTGTGCCTTTGCAAATTTTTCCAAAATTTTGGGGGAAATTATTTCTTATATTTTACCTCATTTCTTTTTTGTGTTTTCGAGGGTCTGAGTCCTATTCATATCAAATCAGTCATATTCGAATTCAACCTTTGTTCGGGTGTCTACTTGCCCGACTTCCGCTTTTATCGAGCGACTTCTTAAGTGAGAATCTCTAATTTCCTGCCCCCCCCCCCGGAGACGTCTTTTCGCTGCAATTGTCTTGGCTAAGTGCTACGTGATTTCTTTTTATTTGATCGTCTGGACCACGTCGTAACCATGGTTACGTTATGTGCACATAATACAATGAACAAATGAAACACATCTAGTTGTCTTTGTCAAAAGGACTATTCTATAAAAAGAAACATTTTAACTTTAATAAGTTACAAGTTTCCAAAGCTTAAAGGAAATTATTAATTGTGTAATTTAAAGTTAATTGATTTAGCATGTGAGGTGAGCACTTCAGGAGCATATACTCTATTTTTGCTACGTCTAAGTAGTTCAATTGCTANATTGATTTAGCATGTGAGGTGAGCACTTCAGGAGCATATACTCTATTTTTGCTACGTCTAAGTAGTTCAATTGCTAAGTAGTTCAATTGCTATCATTTTGCATATATCAATTGCATATATCAATTGTCTTTATTTGTTACTTTTATAAATATTTACCTCTGCACATTAAATAAATGATACATATTTCTAGGCAAATTTTTGTGTAAAATGTACGTGGTGCATTTCAGTGTAACTTCCAGTTAATTTCAATATTAAGTGGCTTTTGTTGTGTCTGTGATGTAGGCAGCAGAATAACCTAATAACTTTGTATGCCAGTGTCCTCAGCATATTGTTGTTCAAGTTTTTATTAGTTTTATATACTGACACTTTATTTCCCAGAGACGAAAGTTATTTCTACCGCATTGAGCATGGTTAATTATTCAATGCTATATCAATATAATATAAAGGATATTAGTAAAGCTGTTTGCTAAACCAAATCATTTGATTTGATTTAGGAGCCTTACTAATTTGTTTACTTTTGTTCGTGATTTAGAAGGATATCAGTTTGAATTCCAGGGATAGGATTCTGTTATATGCTGGTCTTAAACCATATCGATTTAGGTTTTTACATTGTTTTTCTTTTATATTTGTTTTCCTGGAAGGATACGTGTTGCACTGGTGTTTTTTAGTCTGCCANGGTTTTTACATTGTTTTTCTTTTATATTTGTTTTCCTGGAAGGATACGTGTTGCACTGGTGTTTTTTAGTCTGCCATCTCACGAAAATTTCCTGTTATATAGAAGAGATAGGAACGGTTGTGTATATTAACAGAAACTATTCTCTTCCACTCGCATCGGTTTAGTTTAGATGAGTGTTATCGCGAGTGATAAACGATGGAAAATTTGTATGATGGATCGACTAATATGGTGTGTTGTGGTAGGAGTCGAGTGGCTTGATCACTGCTCCACAAAATGTCTGACACCACGTTCCTGTGTGATGATAGAACTAGTGATTGCCAGAGCGATTGGTTAGATTGTTGGTTTCTTAATTAAATTTCACACTTAACAATCCGCATGGATATGAGGTGTATATGGGTGTTTGCGATTCTCATTTTACAAAATTTGTGAGTAAATGTTTGCGAGGAGTGTGTATGTTCAGTTCGCACTTTGNGGTGTTTGCGATTCTCATTTTACAAAATTTGTGAGTAAATGTTTGCGAGGAGTGTGTATGTTCAGTTCGCACTTTGTTGTAGGTTTGTTTCAGCAAATAGGCATATGTTGGGCATTGAACAATCTATCATATCCCTCTGCGAATTGGGTTCTGGTTACTTAAATTTGCGATGGTAAGGATACGTAATAGTGGAGATATTTCACGTATCATCCTTCGTATGTAAAGAGTGAGTTCTTTCTGGAGATTGCTCACATTATTTTTCTATTTTTTTGTAATTTAAATTAATGGCTAAAGCTTATTATTATTACGAGTTATGTAAGTAGTGGTTTCTTCCCTGACATGACGATGTGGCGTATATATATATATATATATATATTTCTGATAGTGATATGTGTGTATGATTGGGTGAAGCAACACGCATTTCCCGTTTGTTTGAACTCTTCTTTAGTTGTATATACATATATGAGTAATATAAGTATATCGCAGGGTCTCGAAAGCGAGAACATTAGAGACTGAGCAAGTCGTCCAGAGATACAGAAACGGGGAAGGCATCGGGTATGGTCTGTACCATCGCAGCATTCATTTGGAGTGATTTTGGAAAACCAATGGGAAAAAGTAAATTGCAGTGTTCTGTTTGGAATTCGAACACACGTCCTCCCGAATACGATTTCATATACAGTATTTTCCACTGCACCACCTCGCATGGTAGGCGAGTAAGACATAAACATGGTTTATTTCTGTGTAAATACAATTGGTTATACAATTTTTTTTTAAAAAGACTTTTGTACAATTATTTTTTTTTTCACTTTACATGATACGTCTTATAAAAATACTGTAATTTCCCAGGGGATGATTTTCATATATGTAATTTTGTCGCCATATGTTAATGACTTCACGAAAAGTATAAAAGGTCGACGTGTATAGCTATTTACAAGCGGTAGGCGATGTGCCCTACACGCGGAGATGCGAGCCGGAGGGATCCTCGAGCGATGCTGCGACTGCCTTCCTCGCCCCTGACTCACCTACTCTTCTAAGAGAGGGTCTCGATGTGTTAACTTCGACTTCTGGGAAGGAGTGTCGTCTCCCCGCCACGATCTCCGCGCGCCTGTCGGCATTCAATGGAACTACATTCGCCCCATCGACCTTCCTACCCCTTCGCGATATTCTTCAAGGAGCGACCCGTTCTTCGTTCGCTCACATCTGCTGGTCGACTGAGTCTCTGCGCTGCACAGCGCTCCTAGCGGGAAAAAATGTCAACACACTCGCCTGCCGGCAGGGAATCGCCGCTTATCACTAGTGAATTCCTCGGAATTTACTTTTGGTTAAAGTATTCCGACACGATATAAGCGTGGTTGTGGGGATTATATTTAAACTATATACTTAGATTAAAGGTGTTCTTTACAAAAATCACATTTATTTAACTCAGTGTTTGGCAAAGACTACAGTACTTTTTAAAATATGTCCCTCTTATTTTACGTTCAAGATGGTGGGGGTTTAAAAAAAGGTTATTAGTGTTTTATATTCAACTGCATCTAGGCTCCGAGTTTTTCGTTTGTGTACTTCCTCCCTATATATGTCTATGTATTTACTCTCGATACGCAATTACTTCGAATTATTTTTTTGGGGTCATTACTCTGTGATAAGGTCGAGTATGGTATTGGCTCTCGTAGAGGTTGGATGTGTAATTACAAGTAGTTGGTCAAATGTAATTACCCTCTGTAATTATGCTTTAATTTCCTTCTACAGTATGTCTATAACTTTATTACGATTTACTTAACCTCGACAGGAGTCGAACCAAAGACTAAATCACACGCGTATTTACTCTCACTGGGATTTGAACCAAGGTCGATGTCGGTATAAATGTATTTACGCTTGAATTACCTTCTATGGTGATCGAACTAAGGACTATCTCAGTATAAATGTAATTATGTTTTAACCTTGGCGGGATTCGAACCAAGGAATAACCCAATACAAACGTACTTAAGCATTAATTACCCTCGACGGGAATCGAAGCAAGGCTTAGGTCAGTATAAATATATTGATGTTTTCCTTACCCTCGACGGGGTTCGAACCTAGGACTGGTCCAGTATAAATGTATTCACGGTTTAATTATCTTCGACGGGAATCGAAGCAAGGTTTAGGTGAATATAGCTATATTTATGTTTTCCTTACCCTCGGCGGGATTCGAACCGAGGTCTTGTCTTATATAATGTATTTGCGGTTTAACTATCCTCGACGGGAATCTAATCAGAGAGTAGATCAGTGTAAATGTAATGATGCTTCACTAGCCCATGGCGGGAATCGAAACCAAGCAAGATGACTGACATAAAACACAAACATATTAGTGATTCATAGCTGAGTTTCGTTTGAGCAGTGGTCAGGGCAGGACGTGTACTTAGTGTGTAGTTACTGTGTAATTACTCTCGATACGTAATTATTCTCGGTATATGTAATTACTCTCGGTATATGTACCTATTCATTATGCAATTACTCATTATGCAATTACTCATTATGCAATTACTCATTTCGCAATTACTCGTTTCGCAATTACTCGTTTCGCAATTACTCGTTTCGCAATTACTCGTTACGCAATTACTCATTGCGCATTACTTACCCCTACTTATCCCTACTTACCCCTACTTTGACGGAACTCGAATCGAGGAGCACCTCACCAACCTCGTCAGTTGTGTTTCGGCATCCGATGGGTGAACATGTGAACTTAGTGTGTAATTACTCTCTCTGTACATGTAATTAGTCTCGGTACTTACTCTCGGTACTCGTAAATGTTTATTACGCATTTAATCATTACGCAATTATGCATAATTACGCGTTAATTACCCTCTACGGGTCTCGAACCAAGGACTGACCCTACACCCCCCTTACCAAAACCCTACCCTCCTGACTTCCTCTTAAAATTTCAAAGTCCCACAAACGNTGTCCACCGAAAGGGTGCCCCACAAGCAAACATCAGAAGGGGTGAGCGAACCCATCAGCCAGCCACAACACACCTTCCAGAGGGCGATGGGTAAGGGGGATGATCAGTTTCCCAAGTTAAAGGGTGCCGGCAATTAGTATCCCTCTCTGAGACTCCTCAGGTTAATCAAATGGGGCACTTAGGCCACTAATGACTACCTAGATTCCTAAAACCTATTCGCTACCCTTACTGTCGTAGCTCAGTTGGTAATCCGATTTAATATTTAGGTTAACATGATTTATTATTGTCGTTCTACAATAAAACACGTTATATGCAAATATAATATGTAGCTCCTGTGTTGTTGAGCGTGTAAATAAACGTGCGTTTGCCTGTATTCCTATCTTCCACTAATAAATAGTTTATTTTACTTTTATGCAACGAGGCTACTCTAAGTATAATAACCTTATGTGCAAGGACAGTGCATTTTTATAGTCAGTAAATGCAGTGCCATACACCACGAATGNCCCCCTTTTTCCGGTCTTTTCATTCCGGCGCTGCTACACTCACCTCCTTTCACCCTCGTCGGCTCTCAAGACCTCGTTGTTTAGAGCCGCCCAAATCTTTCAATTCAACTCCTCCCCCCTTACAATTACTCTTATTAAAAAGTACCAACGACCAGAACAGAGCCTACAGCTTTTAGATCGGAGGAAGAGATGTTAACACACGGCCTGTCGCAAACTGTTTTTTATTACTGTATTCACAAATATTTTGAGAATATTTCTACGGGAAAACTAAGCTAAAATAACACGGGTGAGTTTTGGTTTGCCTTAGTTTATACATTAAAACATATACATTCTGTAAAAGGGTGCAAATTATGCGCAGAAGGCGTAAAATTGCAAATATGATATCAAGTATCTCAAACCATCAATCACACTGTACGTAATTCCTGCTAACCCGGTTTTAACACTTCGAGTGCTGGCGACGTAATACTAAGTCATCTGAACTTAACTGAGTTGCATGGAGTTTGCCGTGATATTTCGACACCTGCATTATTTAGAGCGACGAGCGAGGAAATAATACTTCGCCTGCGCTTTGCATAAGGTCCTATGCAAAGTAATATTACGTCAGCAAAACCCAAAGTGTAAATTCCTGAAAAGAACAGGATAGATTGTTTTACATAGGAAAGAAGGTACTTGATTGGGAAGTTTTCAACTCGGCACTTTATTGGCTGAGAGTCGGCCAGTAATGAAAGTTGTTTAGTGTCTGTATCAATAGGACGGTTGTAAATGGGACTATAGAGAACAACAGAACTGATGGCGACGCAGTCATGAATATAGGATACTCATTTGTAGCTTTTATTGACTATCAGTAAATCTGTACCGCACTGAAAGTGTTAAAATTGCCTTCAGTTTTTGAGGGACAAATCTTTTTCAGTACAACCCAAGTTGAAATGACGAATTAATATGCTTGCCTTCACCGTAGTCTATCTTTATGAACATTTGGCGTAAATTAGGTAAACATGTTGACACTGCGATTTAAACCTGCGCGTATTTTTAGTCCTACTGCTAATAAAAGTAAAAATCGCGCGCCCGAATAGCTAGTTAACTCCTTAAAACCACGTAACCGGTAGCTAGGACATGAAATCCGGAATCCGCAACCGCAAAAGAACTGATCACAACGTGCGACTTTTCGGTTACATCAACTGGGATACAACCGACTAATGTTTTTTCGTAACATAAACTCTGCTTATTTCCTTTTTCTTCCCTTAGTGAAATATCCCGCAGTATTAAAAAAAAAATACAATGGACCTAACAACTAGCAGTCATACGGTGGTGGGGTTTTAGTGGCACTGCCAGAACGTTAGAAAGATGAATTGTGTTTTAAGTGTCAGGGCGAGCTCGCTGCTTTAATGTGCATAAACTAAAACGAAACCAATTTCACTAACCCCAAAATTCAACATTACAATTCCAGGGAGATATCAAGATATGATCTTTTCATAACTCTACTATTACGCTATTCTTCTGTGTATAACACAAATCAAGCCAATATCAGCCTGTCACTAGATGAATATTACATTTCTATCAAGTCGTTAAGGCATTGACCTACTATTGGTTACCCGCCGACACTTTAACTTGACCTACCCCATTCGTGGTCCACGCCAAACACACATAGTTAAGGGAACTATGGAGCCAGAGATTGCCTGTGGTGAGCTCTCCTAGCCGCGTGTTTGAGCGTTTGAGCTGTCCAGAAGGCTCGGCTTGGGGCAGGGTGTGGGACTAGTAGCAGTGATGCGGTTGGCGGACGTAGCATCTGCTGGCTCGAAGGGAGGGGCGCGGTCATTGTCTTTTCCCTTCCGCTGTCACTCATTATGGTTTCGCCCGCCAACCGTCTAGAAATGTTCGTGTCAGGATTAGGCTGAAGCCAGGCGTAGCTCGGAACTGTGCGGGGATAAGATAAACAGCTCCTTGGCAAACTTTCACTTCAGCAGCGTGCGCGGAAGAGTGACACGTCACTCGGCAAACAATCCGGCCGACAGACTAAAATTAAGTCCGTCCAAAAACTATCTTCAAGGAAAAGTGACACATTTAACGTTATTCGTGTTTATAAGCAAGTTGGAAATGTTGGTGATTGTCTAAACTACATGTAATGCTTCGAAACAAAGCAAAACTCAGGCCATTGATGCGAGGTGGCGCTGTAATAAAACACTACTCTCTTGAATGTGAAGATCTGGATTCGATTCCCTGTCCGGCAAACTATCGAAAGAAAAGCTATGTTAAATTTCTTACTCCTTTCTCCATAGTTTATGATCAACAGGCCACCGAGCAAAGAATAAAATACTACAGTGGCTGGCGGCCAGACGGGTTTGTTCGCTCGTTCGAGTATCATAGACATAAAAAGAGTTAAAAAAAAAAAATCTAGCATTACCTGTATGCAGTGTAGTTAAAGGGAGTAGGTTTGTAAGCGATATACTTTTAAAGCTTGCCGGCATAAAACTTTGAGACATAATATATGTATTTTAAAAAATAAGAGTTATGAAATATAACTGTGAAAGAATCGTCACAGAATTATAGAACAATTCAGCTGCTGTTAATTTTTTTTTTCAGTAAACAAAAATACTCAATAGAAAAAAAATATTCAGCGAAAATTATTACATATGTTTTAAATTAACATAGGATATACATGTATGTTTTGTTCTCTGGAATACATAATGTTCCACTGAACAGATAACTAATTTCAGTAACATTATTTGCACATTTTTTAGTGAAAGAACTTATCCAATCATAAATCGGACATTGTGCTGTAAATATGTTACCAGAAATAAATATACAGACTGAGTATAAAGAATACCCGAATTTTGAAGGTCTATAATATCAAAACCGAACTACCTTCAACCTTGATTGACCAATCAAATGAATAGTGGAAGCGTGAAGTTTGTTTACCATACATTCATAAATTTTCAATGTGACCACCACGAGCGGCCAGAACAACAACTATGCGATAATCAAACTCGTTCCATGCTCTTGTCAGAATGTCCGGTGTTACGGTTTGGATGGCGTTCGAAACTCTCGGTTTGAGGTGGTGAGAGGATAACGAGCTCGCATTCGACACGTCAATGTGAAGGGGACGGTCTGATGTTTCCTTTATGTGCCACCAGATGACACTGGGAGCGTCTGTCGTCGCACTATGAGCGTGTGTTGTGTGTTAGTCCTNACGAGCTCGCATTCGACACGTCAATGTGAAGGGGACGATCTGATGTTTCCTTTATGTGCCAACAGATGACACTGGGAGCGTCTGTCGTCGCACTATGAGCGTGTGTTGTGTGTTAGTCCTCATCACGATGGCGACGAAAAAAGAGAAGGCGTTCTGTGTTATTCAGTTTACTAAATCTAAATGTGAATCGGTTACGACTGTTCAACGTGAATTCCGTCGCAAATACGGACGTCGTCCTCCCGATAGGTGGAGTATCGTACGTTGGTTTCGTCAGTTCCGTGACACAGGGTGCCTTTGCAAAGGCAAAAGTTCCGGGCGGCCGCGTGTGTCCGAAGAGAATGTGCAACGTATTCAACAAGCGTTCGTTCGCAGTCCGAGAAAATAAACTCGACAAGCTAACCGGGAAATGCAAATCCCTTAATCGATGGTATGTACAGTGTTGCGAAAGCGATTGCTGTACAAACCATACAGGTAACAGCTTGTACAGGCTCTTACCGAAAGGGATAAGAGCTGAGACGTGATTTCTGCGTGTTCATTCCTGCCCAGAACGAGGAAGACGATGCCTTCATGTCTAAGCTGGTTTTTAGCGATGAAGCTACGTTCCATACAAATGGTAAGGTGAACCGGCACAACGTGAGGATATGGGGTCAGGAGTCTCCACATGAAACCACCGAACACAAGCGCGCTTCCCCCAAAGTGAACGTGTTTTGCCCTGTAGCCAAAGACACTGTTTTCGGCCCTTTATTTTTTCATGAACCCATTGTTACTGGAATCCCTTATTTCAACATGCTTAAAGAGTGGTTGTTTCCTCAGAAGAGGCAGTGGGGGACTTCATTTTCCAGCAGGATGGTGCGCAACCCCATTGGCACCTAGCTGTTTGCGGACACCTGAATGGTCGAGGAGCAGCTGGTGACCAGGCTCTTCATCACTGGCCCCCAAGAAGCCCTGATCTTATCCTGTGCGATTTTTTTCTGTGGGGGTACATAAAGGATCAAGTGTTTCGTCCACCAATGGCGGCCAACATTGACGACCTCAAAACTAGATTTACGGACGCCATCCAAACCATAACACCGGACATGCTGACAAGAGTGTGGAACGAATTTGATTATCGCGTAGATGTCGTTCGGGTTGCTTGTGGTGGACACATTGAACATTTATGAATGAATGTTAAACAAACTTCACGGTTCCACGGTTCATTTGATTGGTCAATCAAGGTTGTAGGTTGTTTGGTTTTGATATTATAGACCTTCAAAGTTGGGTATTCTTTTATACTCATCCTGTACTATTGTTACAATTTCTCAGTCAGTGGGCGTAGCCAGGTAGAAATGTATATCATAATTAAATAAGAGTTAATTATAATTTCTTAATTATATTTACAAAAACTGCAAACAAAATACTCTCGACTCAGTATCTCACGATAAAATGCTATCACTTGCTATTTATGTTTAATAAATTCATTAATATAATTTTCAATCACTTCATTGAAATTGTCATTAAATAAATATAATCAGTCCCAATAAACAGTGTACTAAAACATATTGAGCCATTTTATAAATTATATGTCCATAGTTGACAGTTCCAATATTTACAGTAAAGCCCATATCATATATTCATACAGTCCCACCTCAGTTAAGTTCAGATCCCACCAGTCCGCAATGTTCTAGAGATCTCCGAGCGCCTTCATGTACGGTAGTCTTCAACTAATCGTATACCGTGCCCTCTCGTCCTTCCCCGCTGCAGAAACACTCATCTGCCGTCGTATCGTGTTCTACGCCGTCATTCGTCCTCTCCACTGATGCCCCTCGGTGCTCCAGACATTGCCAGAATACCGCACTTCAGCCAGATGGCTTTCTCAAAGACTGCCGACCCTCCAGCTGCGGTGGTACGTACAGTGTCGTCGTTCACAGCCGAAAAATTTCTCCAAATGCCGTGTTGCGCCGAAGGACATAGTTACCAGAATATTCTTACTCATCCTCCCAAGTTCCTGGGCTCCTCTGGAAGGGTGGAGGGGGGCTGAAATGCCAGCCAAGTCAGCTGTCAGTCATTACAGGCCACCGGGCGACGGAGCAGCGAGCAAATCTGCCTGGGGGAGGAGAGAAGGGTAACTCCCTTCCCCCATGCACACAGTCGGGCTGCGCATAACAAGGTGCATGGAGCCCACGCCCTGTGCGAGAGTCAGCGCGTAACAATATATTACATTTCCTCTTCAAAAATGATTGTTGTGGATAATAGTTTGTCGTTAGTCATTTCCTGCAGGCAAACGCCAAATATGTCACCAAAAATACATAGCATGATTTAAGTCATTAATAAAAACGCAACGCGTATAGCTGCTGCTCTCTATTTCCGTTAAATTATTCTATAATAAAGTGGATAGCTCTGAAGTCTGTATTAATCAAATAAGTGTTTTATTAGTAAACTGTACAGCAGGGTGTAGAAGCCAGAGTCCTCACTGGCCGTTCAGCTAAGGCAATCGCCCTCACGTGGCGAGAAAGCCGAGATGGTATCGACACTTGGCTACGAACACCTGGCGGTTCGACCACTGGATACAGGAAGTCCCGTCGTCTTCAGCCTGTGTGCGTAACCATGCGAGCTGAACCCCGAACTTTAATGTAATTACCAAAAAATAAATGTAAAATGCATTGAAGGTAGTGCTTCCCCGACTATCTTAAACGTGATGCAAAGTTGCACAGTAGGTGCATATGTAATATTTGATTTATTGAGGTTGCATTACTTGTAAACATTCTTTGGAAAATAAAAGGTATTTACGCTTGAGCTCTTAATAATTATACATACACGCATTTTTCAACAAAACATTATTTATTATTTTCAATTTTGGCATTCCACGAAGCTCTATAAAATAAACAAATTAATAAAGTGGGGTAAAATTTTAATGCAAATTTTAGAGTAATGTATTCGTAAAACACGTTCCCTGTAAAATTACCGCAAGAAAATTGATATGTATGTGTTAAAGCCCGTAATGAGTTACTGGCATTCACATATAAATCATACTTGTTTACATAACATGTTTCACTAAAATTATTAACATACACTCGTATGTACATAAAATAATTAGTACACAATTAATACTTAGCTGTACAAATCCATAAAAGGCAACTTCCCTTTATTATTTTCCCAAAAAATTACAGCAAATAGGAGTTTTGTACCTAAAATTCTGAAAAGTCTCGCACACTGAAGAATAAACTGGGAAATACCAAATAGAAGTGTGTTCAAATACTGCAATATAAAATCAGTTCTAAAAATACACAATCATTAACTGTCATGAATACTATATAAATTAAATTTTAAGAAATACAATATGACTTATGTTGTAATACTGTTACGCGCAGACTGCCGAACCTGGCGCAGGCAATATGATACATTGTTAAGCCCGGACCCTTAGTCCAGTCAATTAGGGAGTCAACCTCGGAATAAAAGTAAGAAAGCTGAAAATTTGCATACATCTTTGTTTTGACATTCTAAAGGTTAGCTCAAAATTCTCATAGCATCTCGTGTCCGCGAAAATAGTTTTTCTCTAAATATCTTGTTTCCTATGCTTCAAATGATGTTTGAAGTTATTACAAAACTTGTAGAGCATAAAATTCTCTACAAATTTGGTTTTATGCGATTTGTTATATAATTAACCGTTTTCGAGATAGAGCGCGAAGAGTGGGAAGCGCCTATTCGTATATAGGATAACGTTATGTCAACTGTGGAATCCAGTGCATAGTACAGTTTATACAATTGTTTACTGAAAATATTATAATTATGGAGAAACGTAAATTATTTACTTAATTATAACTAATATTTATAAATATTTATTATAAATAAGACATCCGTTTGATAATACTTAGTTAATTTATATTTATAATAAGATATTTAAATGAAATAGTTTAAATACATTGTAATTTAATACTTATTTATTATAAGATTATCGTAAATATATTACAATTTATTTAAGTTGAAATGTAAGGTGGTGGATTTGTTTTTGTTACTCTGATTATCAATAGCAAGCATGCTGCTTGATATTCCTCTTGTTCGTCATAGTCTTCCTCTTCTGGTCGCCCAAATTGAATTTCCAGTTCGTTATCATTATCCTCGTTGTCTTTTATATTCGGCTCTAAAGCTTCTAGGACCTTTGGTACATATTCACATTCTTCATCAAGATCATTTGGATATGATGAAGCGTTGAGGCATGCTTGTCCGTTACACTGGCCACAAACTGAGGAGCATTGCAACCCTACTTTTCTACATCCACAACTCGCACCACAGCCTTTCTTGCATTTGCAGAAGATCATACTGAGTAGTTCTTCTGGTACTGGTGGTAATAATGTTGTTGTGGGTTCCAGGATTTCGTTTTGCAATATCTACCCACATTCCTCTGGTTCCAAATCTTTTCCTAACCAAGTTTAGATCTGGTGGTAGTAGTAGACACGATAGATATGCTGTCGAGCTGCTGCACCGGTCTTAACAATTGAACATCTGCCCCAAATTACTATTATATAAATGTAATTGGTCGTGTTAGGGACCTCGTTTCGGGAAATAATATAGGTAGGTATATCCAAGCATTTACACTGTTCGAAAAAGAAATACCTACTTCATCTCTTTCCTACTTATTATTAATATAAATTAACTTAATATTATCAAACGGATGTCTTATTTATGAATAATATTTAAAAATATTATTAATAACTAAGTAAATAATGTACGTTCATCAATAATTATAATATTTTAAATAAATAATTGATTTTATAAATTGTACTATGCATTGGATTCCACAGTTGACAACCTATATACGGATAGGCTCTTCCCACTCTTCGCCCTCTATCTGGAGAACGGTTAATTATATAACATATCGCCTAAGACAAAATTTGTAGACAATGTTATACTCTACAAGTTTTGTTATAACTTGAAACATCATTTGAAGCATATGAAACAATATATTTACAAAAAACCTATTTTTGCGACCCTTGACCTTGAATATTTTTACACGTGGACAGGAGAGTCTGAGACTTTTGAGCTAACTTTTAGAATGTCAAAACGAAGATGTATGCAAATTTTCAGGTTTCTAACTTTCATTCCGAGGTTTACCCCTTTTTTCACCTTATTTGACTGTATACTACCTGCTCTTGGGGGGAGGGGGACCCACCTCGACTCTCTCCTCTCTCCTCTCTCCTCACCCTAGGCAGATTTTCTCGCTACTCCGTCGCCCGGCGCGGAGGCAGGCAATTTTGACAATATCTCAAATTATAAACGCCTGTTATCTCAAACCCAAATCATGAAAATAATTAGAATAATATTTAAAATTTAGATGTGTTACATACTGCGCCGCTAATTTTTCCTGCAGGTATAAGTTTCTGATTGAAGAAAAATTAAAAATTTAACTGTAACACAAAGAGGAAATCTGGTGTTAAATTTTTAATGTTCATTCTCTTCACTTGAATGTTCATAGTGTTCAACAATAAAAAAAATGACAAATTTTAAACATTAGTATGTGTCTCAACTTTTACGAAATTTCATTCTTGTTAAAGCATAAATTAATATGGTTAAAAAACATAGCTCATTTCAAACCACGAGTTTTAACAATGGTGCGTATTCGTTAGCGCACGTGGCTGTACCAGCCATGAGAATGTGCTCCTCTTCGGGCGAATTCGGCAATCTACGTTGCTTCGGCCGAACGAAACGGACGTCACAGGCGGGAATCGAACACCGCCACCGCCCACCAGTCAGTTGAGATCCACGCCGTCGTGTTGGTAGCCTGCGCGCGTCGGTCGTGGTTCCGTGGTCGGTAATTCTTCGTATCTTGAAGTGTCCGTAACTGCAAAACATCATCTACCATCTTGTGCAATGAATAAATCACACATTTAAGCAATAATATCCAGGAAGTGTAATCCAATAGAAACGTTTTTTTTTTTAACGAGGACGTGTACGCAGCGTTGAAGTCCGTTGGCATTAACTTTGCGTGTGAGTTCGTGTGGTTTAGCGTGTGCGCTGTATTATAACATTTAATTCTTCACTCATCCACCAACAGTTCGGGGTAGCATGTAATCCCAAAATAACTTAATAAGCTGTCCAAAGCCACAAAACACTTAAATATTTGCACATGTTTATTATTAATTCACTGCAACAATTGCACTTGCCTATTTCAAAATGGCTTAAGCTAGTCTAGTGTCGGCTTGAAACGGGCCTATTTCTCAACATGCCAATCAACATATAGGATTAGGCAACNGGCTTAAGCTAGTCTAGTGTCGGCTTGAAACGGGCCTATTTCTCAACATGCCAATCAACATATAGGATTAGGCAACAATAACATAACACGATAAAAATATTAAGAGATGTATACGCAACATTGGAAAAATGATCAACTATACGCATTAATTCATAAATAAACACACATACGAAGTATTCGTGAAGAAATCAATCTAAAAAAACAAAGACATGAATATACAAAAATTCAAACATGACGTCTGGAGCGCCTCCAAAGGATCATCAATAAGTGTTTATTTGTAACTTCATCAACTGATAAGGGCCTATGATTTGTTAAAGAATCGCCGCGTGATTGCTATTGATTTCAGAACTACAGTATGGCAGCTTATACAGATCTTGGTTTCCAGACTAAAACAGCGAGTCTCGCAATTCAAGAAGCTTGCATGGTTTAGGTGCACATCATACAAGTTAACTACTGCTTTATTTTATTAGCTATGTGCGGTTAGGTAAAATATCACTGTTAACAAACGGGTTTAGCTCGTCGTCGTCCTTGTGTGAGGACATACAATTTATTAGGCACATTCTTTATCACACTTCGAAACAAAATAATCTGCGTCACACTTTCGCTTACGTTTATTAGTCGATCAGCCGTGTTCTTTAATCACGCCAGGTTGTCTTATACAATTTCCAGTCTCGATGCTCGGTGAATAATTCTCGTAGACGTACTGGTAAGGCAAAAAAAATAAATAAAAATAAACACACATGGCATGGAACAATCAATTTATTCGAGCGGCTTTCAGTTTCGCCTATTACAACAATATTTCCCACGTCTTTTTGTCATAATTCTTCGCTCCAAATTAAATTTATTATAATAGCTGTGGCATAGACAACTGTTCACCGTAGGTCGAAACAAACTTCCAAATATTTTCTCCGCGGCATATTTACATTAAGCAGACACACAACCTTTTTGTAATTAAACTGGCGTAGGTGGCGGTAGATATACTTCGAGGGAACTGATATTGTACCTTCCCATGACTTTGCCTGTTTCCGGACAATTTAATTCATAGCAGTTACCCTGAAAAATACGCGCTACTCGTAGTGGACCTAAATAAAGCGGTATTAACTTTTTAGCAATATATTCCCACGTTTTACTAATGTGGTATGCCCTGAAAAGCACTAGCTGTCCGATTTCCAACGCGGTTTTACGAGACAACTAAGCATGCTTGCGATGTTCAGCGGCTAGAATTAACTTCTTCTTTGCAAAGTTCAATATTTCCTCTTTCAACTCAGCCTCGTTGGCGTCTGATCCTTTAGAAGTCTCCGGTGGTATTGGTAGTTTGCGGCGATCAAATATATCAGATCGCTGACCTGTTAGCACCTCCNTCCTTTAGAAGTCTCCGGTGGTATTGGTAGTTTGCGGCGATCAAATATATCAGATCGCTGACCTGTTAGCACCTCCGAAGGGGTGAGGGTTGTTGACTCATGCACCGTGTTGTTCATTACGTATTCAATCACAGGTCGTTTGTTTCGCCAGTTTTGATGCGCGTCGTGGCATACAGCTCGTAACATATTAACTAGCGTCTTCATTCTGCGCTCGACGGGATTTCCCCGTGGATGTCTCACGGAAGCGGTGGTGGGCAAAAAATGTAATTTCCTCGTGCCTTCTTGCCGTACCTTTCAAGCGAATTCCGTGCACTTATCAGACAACACGCCCCTAGGCTGACTCACTTCTTCAATGCACGATTTCAACTTGTTAAGGACGGCTCGTGCATTCGCTTGCACAATGGCATAGAGCTTCGCAAACTTAGAGAAAATATCCATCATAACGAAAACGTATGCCACTCTTGCACGTGATGGTGGTAACGGTACAAACAAATCAACAGATACTAAGTCCAACGACCTTGCAGGTATAATGGTCTGTAGCTCACCAATCAGGTTCTCGTGAGCGTGTTTACGTCGCTGGCACAGGTCGCAGGTTCTTACCGTGCTCATTACCAATTGTTTCATTTTCTTGAAANTCCTTTAGAAGTCTCCGGTGGTATTGGTAGTTTGCGGCGATCAAATATATCAGATCGCTGACCTGTTAGCACCTCCAAAGGGGTAAGGGTTGTTGACTCATGCACCGTGTTGTTCATTACGTATTCAATCACAGGCCGTTTGTTTCGCCAGTTTTGATGCGCGTCGTGGCATACAGCTCGTAACATATTAACTAGCGTCTTCATTCTGCGCTCGACGGGATTTCCCCGTGGATGTCTCACGGAAGCAGTGGTGGGCAAAACATTCAATTTCCTCGTGCCTTCTTGCCGTACCTTTCAAGCGAATTCCGTGCACTTGTCAGACAACACGCCCCTAGGCTGACTCACTTCTTCAATGCACGATTTCAGCTTGTTAAGGACGGCTCGTGCATTCGCTTGCACAATGGCATAGAGCTTCGCAAACTTAGAGAAAATATCCATCATAACGAAAACGTATGCCACTCTTGCACGTGATTGTGGTAAAGGTCTAAACAAATAAACATATACTAAGTCCTACGGCCTTGCAGGTATAATGGTCTGTAGCTCACCAATCAGGTTCTCTTGAGCGTGTTTACGTCGCTGGCACAGGTCGCAGGTTCTTACCGTGCTCATTACCAATTGTTTCATTTTCTTGAAATAAAATTTCTTTCTAAGAGCTTTATTGGTTTTTCGTATACCTACATGTCCTAACATTTCGTGGGTGTCAAGCAGCAGCTTCAACTGTAGTTTTTCTCGGTATTACAGGCTTCCATTCATGCTAAAAATATTTTCGGCTTCTCCCATGATTGAAAAGTACTCCGCCTTCAGCTACACAACACACTGTATGAAGTTTGTGTTCGGCTGGAAACTGCGACAATTTCCGAAATACTGCACTGCAAAATCTGTCGTCTCGTTGATCTTGCAGTAAGGTCTTGAAATTTTCTTGCCAATTTACTGCTGCAGTGGGCGGTTTCTTAATAGGCGTGACCAGATATTCATTTGGCTTTCTGACGATTCGAACCGGTTCTTCGTCCGGGATACGGCGCAAAACGTCTGCGACAACATTGTTTGCAGATTTTATGTGACTGTACTCAATGTCGAATTCCTGTATTAGGAAAGCCCATCTTGTTAGTCGGCTACTGAAAATGCTCCCAGTTTTTAAACTTAACAGTGCCTGATAGTCAGTTTTCAAAATTACCTTTTCGCCTTATAACAATTCGCGGTACTTTTGTAGACTCCAGACTATACCTAGCATTTACTTTTCAGTAACAGTATAGTTCTTTTCAGTCTTACTTAATGTTCTGCTCGCCATCGCCGCTGTCTTCTCCACTCCGTTTCCATAAATCAGGGCCACTCTTGCTCCTAGAGCATAGGTTGAAGCATCTGTGTATAAATGATACTCTATTCCTTGCCTCGGATGGTAAATTACATGCTCATTAAGAAACTGTCTCTTGACCCCTTCAATGGTCTCTTGTCGAGCTTCTGTCCATTCTCATTTGACGTCTTTCCGTAGCAATTCGACAAGTGGTGGGGCGGCACTGACGACTTGATTCGAATAATTTCGGTAGAATCCAACAACCCCAAGGAAAGCTTTCAGTTGTTTTACATTACGTGGCACCGGAAAATGAGCAATTGCAATAAATTTATCAGGCGCAGTTTTGATGCTGTCTGGAGTAAGTATGTGACCTAAAAACGAGACTTCCTCCCTGCAAAATAATGATTTTCTGAGTTTCATGATCATACTTGCGTCTGCTAATTTATACAAAACAATACTCGAATATTCCAAATGCTCTTAGAACGTGGTCGACACGACGAGGATATCGTTCACATAGGAACGTGCGAACTCCACACAGTCTGTGAGACAGAATTGCATAACCTGAAAGGTAGAACTTGAAAAATTTATTGCTGATTTTAAATACAAACCCAGTGTGTTGCATCGAACTTTCATTCAGAGATATCTGCCACTATCCATGCGTCAAGTCAATGGTACTCATATAATTCACTCCATCATAGAGTCTTAATAGCTCATCTGTAGGTCTAGGGCTTTCCTTCAACTTGACCGTAATTGCATTAATACGTCTTGCATCCAAACATAGCCTTACCTATACATCTTTCTTACGTACGCACACCATCGGGTTAGCATTCGGGTTTGATATGTGCTTAATAACCTTCCAATTTAACATCTGCTTTAGGTAAGTTTAGGCTTCCTGCATATATTTGTTTGGTACTGGATATGACCTGCAGTGGAATGGTTCACCAGGTATAACCTCTATACTGGCTCAGAAAATCTTGTTTCTTCCTAGCTTTTCCGAAAACGTAGACTGGCGTGCAAACAAAAGCCATCGTAACATAGCTTTCTGGCTACTAGTAATGGTTTAAATTCTGTTGCCAGCCTGATAAATGTCTTACGGCGCTTCCACTTCGCTAGTACTTGCAATAGAGCGATTTATCTGAAAACATTACTTTCTCAATAGGCCTACAAAACTGTCAGAAAACCCCCAGCTTTCTGGTGACGTCGCAGAACTGCTGCTATATTAAGCTGCACTGACCATCCAGTCTCCGAAATCCAGTTAAATTTTATAACGAGTCAGGAATTCGGCACCTAGTATTAGGGGTTTACTTAGTCCCTTTATTACTAACGCTGTTACTGGGTTTGAGCTGCTTAAACCTTCAATATTTAGTCAAACCTGCTGGTTCACTAGTGGACTCGTTTTTGATGTTGCGCCTATAATTCTCAAAAGTGGTACCGGAATACTGGGTAATGTGTATCAAGTAGACGAAATACTACGGTGCAGTTAATCAGAAATGCAGCTTATTTCAGCACCGTTATCTAGTTAATTTGGCACTTGTAATCCACACACATTCAAAATTAATTCGGGACACAAGGTTTCCTGAGAATTCACTATTCCATCGACTGGCTTGTTTAGCGAAAATTCTGTGCCGGTCTGTTCTAGTGATACTGTCTGTACTATTACTTCCTTTACTGATTCTGACTCTTCGTTACTATCATCTGCACTGGCAATCTGGTGTTCATTGGACCCCTTTGGATTAGCTTTCTTGTTTGTCAGCGACTGGACCCGTTTTCTCTGACCTTTAGCAGTTTAACTTTCGGTCTTGGCTGTTACCAGAATTACTTGCGACACCATTTCTACCTTGATTATTCTATTGAGGTGCTGGAATAAATGGAGGAATTTGCGGATCAAGTGGTGCTTGGCTAGCGAAGTAACCTTCCTCTGGGTTTTCATAATAATCTCTGCCACGCCGGTGAGGTGATCGTGGCGGATGCAGTTTAGCAATCTCGTCGCTATCATCACTGCCATTCTGTGCTGTGTGACTTCTCGTAGGCGAACGATCTCTCTGTCCGTTAGGCTGGTGGGTAGGATAATCAGCTTATTTGCGGCTAGACCCATTCTTTTCGTCGACGCTACGCCGCGGAGGGGGTGGAGAATCAGTTTGTCTTCTATCTCTGTTTCCATGCTCGTCTCTACTTTCCTCCTCGTAGTCGTACTGTCTACGGGATCCTCTGTTTCGACCTCCTCTCCTAAGTGAACCTCTGTAGAAATACTTTCTTCCGCGATACACATGCGGGAAATTCCCCCATGAGTCTGGCTCACAATAATAAAAAGACTCAGTCCGGAACGTGTTCGCTCTTGGGTTACGGTCGTACCTGGGAGGTCCTCAAAACTCTCTGTTTCCATTTATCTGGTACAAAGGAGGTGGGCGTTCCGTGTTGGTTTGAGGCTCGACCTCGCAGTTACCTTGTTGGCGTTGCATTCTTTCAATGTTAACGAATTTCAACCGATCTTCCCTGGAAGTCGCCAGGCTTGCGTCGTGTCGGCCTGTCCAGTGGGCTTGGTAACGGAACGGTTATTGTTTTTAGAATCATTACAATGAATTCTTCGTCAGATACAAGTGCTTCATCGTGGCGGGAACGCTCGTGAATTTTCCACAGCTGTGCCTCAAAATGTTTGCCCTTCCCTGGCACAAACCTCTCTGCGTGCAACTGAAGCTCGTAAATTACATTGCAACTTTTTGTTCCAGAAGTGGGCTATAAATTTGTTTTTTAATCCCTCGTATGTGTGGGTATCTGGTCAGTTTACTTCCCGCCAAAAGTAGGCCGTTAACTTAAGGCTAAGGTTAATGCACCTCAACATGTCACTGTCAGGTAGTCCGAACAAACTAGCTGTTACGAGTTGTGGTCAAGCCCTTAGCTGAGCGGCCTTCCAGATCACACGGGCCGTGATCGCTGAAATAAGTTATGAAATCGCAAACCAAAGAAACCCCCTCCACCGGCCAGTAAACGGGGACAACGCAGATGGTATAGGGCAGTGTAGTCCGTGGACTGTGTTTTTTGTCGCCGGGCCATTGGAACGAGAAGACCACTGAAGATGGATGTGTCCGGCCGTCGACTTGTGTCATCTTAATCAGCCTCTGGAAGGAATCGTGAACAAGGTTTTCTCTGAACGTGGCTGGTTAAATCTTTATAAAATAACATCATTTAATATTTCACTATATTTGAATAGCTCCTCCGGTTCACATTCAATCATATTTATATTGAAATAATATTGTAGAACGTTAATGTCAAATAAACCTCTTTATTATAGTGATCATTACATAACTCTTATCAATAACCTGTTACGCCCCTATATCCCTGTTAAGGATAAATATCAACAAAAAAATCAAAATCAGAATATAGCGTACTCGTAAATTTTTTTTAAAAATTTCACCTGGTTTTCTCTTTCTCCCCCCCCCCCCCCCC